>CAMOHE010039928.1:0-29397 GCA_946598075.1 Artocarpus hirsutus | reverse complement strand
ATATCATAACTTAACATCATCATTGGGTGTGCAACACTTATTTAGGTGATACATATATACATATTTATACTTTCATGCTTTGAAAAACATTATCATCAAAACATGCATAAATTTTCATGCCTTAAAAACTTCATAATAATACTTCATGAAAAATCATCATAAAACCATCATAGATATTATCATGAAGATAATATCAAACCTTTATAAAACATATCATGTTGTAGGTGAGAATATACTTACCTCAATAAGCTTACTTAACCTTACTTTTGTAGGTGACGACGCCGCGGTCTCGATGTGCTCACTTTACATTGTGTTCATGTCATACATTCATAAAATGGCAATTAACATTTATTTTCAATGAATTAATCACCACAACATAAATCCATTTCATATAATATCACATTTACATTCATTTCTTGAAAACATAAACTTATAACATATTTCATTAACTTTAAAACATTTAAATAAAATTATCAACACAATTACATTTCTGACTTACAAGAATTCACAATTTAATAACTTAACATACACGCATAATTAGAGCACCAAATTTTGCAATAACAAAGTTAACATATATACACATTACCATGTTTTTTCTTTAGTCATAAAAATTCCATTTAAAGTCTTAAACAAGTCATACAACTTATATTCCAAAATCTGCTAGCAACAATAATACAGTGAGCAATCCTTAACTTAAGTCTATTTATCACATTTTCATGCCATTGAAAAATCTAAAAAAATTATCACAAATAATAGACACCTAGGATTATAACAAATCCAAAAATCAGCTTCATAAAAATTCAACACAATTCAAATCATGCTTTAGAAAGCAAAGACCAAAAATAACATTCTATGTGTAAGCAGTGAGTTTCATGCATTTATCATTTTCCAATAATTAAAATAAAATTACTATGACCCTAAAATTCATCTAACAAGTCATTAACATATAATTATAGAACCACAAAATTTCACATCACCAAATAAAAATCATTAAGTTATTCAAAACTTCATCCAATAGTAATCCCTCAATTTTATGGATAAAACAGTCCTAAAAACCTAGTTACAATAAAATTTCGTAACACATAAAATATTAATCAAATCATGACCAAATTTTTCAGTCTAATACTTAACATATATATAAACATATTCACCAAATTTCGTGCAAAATAACCTTAATTTGCATTATGAACAAAAACGGCATTCTTATGCAACATAGACAATCAGCAACAATTTATTATGAGGTGCAGAGCATGATTATTTAATATCTTAGCCTACATAACACTAAATGGCACGAAATTTGGAGCAACATCACATAGAATATTCATGAAAATCATATTAAAATTTCAGAGCAAACGGAAATTTGTAGGCAAAGATATAAGGGTCGGAACATAGAGACAATTCAACATTACTGTTTAGCATAAATCAGCAGTGAGTGACAAAGAGAAAAAAATTCATAACTTTTCATAGAAAAATCCAATTGAGGTGAAATTTTGAGGGTTAACACATAACACATACATGAATAACATATAAAAAATTCAGAACAAAATGAAATTCCTAGATGAAGATATTGCGGTTGAATCAAAGAGAAGAAATACCAAAAAGAATGAGCCCTTACCTTAGAACGATTTCTTCTCAAAACTCCTTGAATTAACGCCAAAGAAATTACAATATTTCTAACAAATAATAGCAGGGGAAATTTGAGAGGGAGAAGAAGAAAGAAACGTGAAGAAAAGAGAGAGAGTGAGAAAGAAAATGTGAGAGAAAGAGAGAGAGAATGAGTCCCCTTTTTTTTAAAAAAAAAACGTAAAAAAATGAAATTTGAAACAAGGAAAACTCTTTTTCCTGATAATAACCAGAATTTTTTTTATTAAAATTGAAGCAAATTTCATAGAAAATAGAGAGAATTGAGGAAGGTAAAATTGATTTGATAATCTTACCATAATTTGCCCTTTTAAAATGGGAAACCTTATCAATTACTTCAAATCAATCAAAAGTCAAATGCTTAATTTCCTAAAGTGAGAAAATCAATCCATAATTAAGCCAATCAATCAAAAATCATCCAATCACATAATTATCTCAATCATAAATTTTGTGAAATTTCTGCTGACTGCTCGTCAGCTGTAATTGGCCTGCCGATGTCCCATTTCGGCCTGTCGATTCTTGAAGTCCGACCTGCCGATGATATACCATCGGCTTGCCGTTTTGAGGGAGGTCATTTTGGCCTGTCGAACTAAATGGTCCAGCCTGTCGATCTGCCCTAACATACCAAAATTCATCAAAACATTAAATTACTACAAAATTATGATTAAACATATAACATTAATAACATGAACACTAGAGCACATTAATTCCACGTGAGCGTCACCTGTCATAACACTTAAAATAAAATGGTTAGTGCCATTATATTATATATCATAACACATAACATAAATAAAACACTTAACGTCATTACTAATATTACATAATCCGTTACGCATTTGTCATAAACTGTTATATGAAAATCGATGGGTGTTACAGAACATGCATAGCAGTATGATGTGGTTCATTTTGCAAATTAATTGAGAAAAGACCGTCAGACCAAATACCCTTCCCAACAAGATCAGATTTATAAAATAAATTGAAACATTTGTCTGAAAAAGTAAAGGAATATCCCAAAGGTACAAGTATGGAAACAGAAATTAAGTTTCTGGAAAAGTTTGGAACATAAAATATCTTATCCAATTCCAAAATAAAGCCACTATTTAAAAATAAGGTGCATGTTCCGATGACTTCCATATGTGAGCTCATCTTGTTTCCTAAAGAGATGCTCAGCTCACTTCCTACTGGCTTTCTTAGCTTTCGTATACCCTGCAAGGTATTCGAAACATGGATTGTAGATCTAGAATCAATCCATCATGTGTTATAAACAACATCAACGGTATTAGATTCATAACAAACAAATGAGATTAGATTACCTTTCTTCTCAAGCCAACTCTGAAATTTCACGCAATCCTTCTTCATGTGTCCCTTCCTTTGACAGAAGAAACACTTGGATTCTTTCTTAATAACAGCTTTGGGAGGTATTTTACCCTTCCCTTTGTCCTTGGCTTGATATTGGTATTGAATCTGATTCTTTCCCTTGGTTGTTGTCACTGTAGTTTCACCCATTTCCATTACAAGCCGCCATTCTTCTTGAGTACACATGGTCAGAAGCTCATTAATTAACCATGTGTCTCTATGTGTATTATAAGAAATCTTAAAGGGCCCATATGCCTTTGGAAAGGTGTTCAGAATGTAGTGCACCAGGAAAGACTCAGACATATCCACCTCAAGATTCTTAAGTTGAGCCGCTATGTCCCTCATCTCCATGATGTGCTCACGCACACCTCTCACACTGGTGAGCCTCAATGATGAGAACTTCATGATTAGGGTGCTGGCAAGTGCTTTATCTGAAGTTTCAAACTGCTCATCAATGGCCTTCAGTAATGCCTAGACCTTGTCATACTGTTCGACAGAACCATGTATTCCAGCAGAGATTTTGGTCTTTATGAACATGACATTAAGGCGATTAGATTGCTCCCAACGTTCGTAAAGAGCAATCTCATCCTGAGTGTTGGTTTCAGTGATTATGGGCTCGTCTTTCCTTATAGCATAATCAATGTCCATCCACCCCAAGTGAAGGAGAATTCTCTCCTTCCAGACCTTATAATTATCCCCTTTCAGCTCAGGGATATCACATCGAACATCAGAGAAATTCACAAGTTGTATAACTGTATAATTAAAAACAAACATGCTTATGATCGAAAATATTGAGACTAATAGACATAAATCATGCTTTACCAATGTAAATCATACATAAAATCATGAATCTATTAATAAAACTTGCCTATGGGCTAAAGTTCTAATTCAATTAGATTCATTTTACTGTATGATAAAACTATCAAATTAGGTTCCCTTTTCTAATACCTGTGGGTAAATTAGAAAATATAATTTGATATTTTATCCCAATTAGTCATACCAATATAATAAAAATTCCTGTGGGATAAAATTTATTATATTGAGTACAACTAACTACAATAAATGTCCTTTAACTAAATGTGATCTTAAACCAATTAATATATAATTTTGTATAATAAGAGGTGTTGTGGCTAAGCTCTAACTATTCAAAATCATATAGATCACTTAGACATTTAAATTTTGTTCATAAGATTATTCATGAAAAAATTGCTTATTCTATAGGCAATATAATAATTATGAACAAAATCTCAATTTGTGCTAAATAACTTAATTTAATTTAATAACAAGCATAACAAAACTCAAAATTATGCATATAACAATAATTAGCACATTAATTATCCATAATATGTTTTCCAATAAAACATTTATTAAAATAGAACAATTTCTAAATGATATGCATAACCAATTTTGTAATTTATGCCTTAAAATATATATTCTAAATTATATACATAATAACAACAATAAAATTATGCACATAAAACAAATACTTGGCACATAATGTATAAAATAAATTTCCCATGAAATTATTGCAGAAATTATGTGCATATCCAAAAACCAAAAATATTATTATTTTTTTTTGGATTTTTTTTAATGCCCTAAAACGGCGTCGTTTTGCCTTTTGGGGTTGTTTGCTCGCCAGCCAAAACGTTGGTCATATCCGTCATGGCAAAAAACGGCGTCGTTCCAATAAGGGAGGGAGCTTTTCGCCAGCTGAAAACGACGGGTCGTTTCGCTGCCCCAATGCAAAACGACCTGTCGTATCGGTCGTCTTCTACCTTCAGCCGGGTCGTTCTGACCCAGTTTTGACCCGAGCGATCCAACGGAAAACCCGATAGTTTTTCCTCCCTCCGACGTCCGTTTCAACGGCCCCAAATCGCAAAATGATCAAAAATGAATAATTTGATGATTCGTAAATTTAAAACACATAATAAATCAAGAATTCATATTGATCAGATTCTGTTTTTTCATGGCCACTTTATTGAAATTTGCAGACCATTAATTTAAGTGAATTACCACGGTTTTCTCCACAGAACATTAAGAAAGCATCAACCCAATTGTTTACTTGCATCAACAATGAAGAATGCCATGAAAAAATTGAAAACTCAGTCACAGTTCCTTCGTGTGAAGCAGAGTGACATATATGTTCAAAATTGAACACAGTAATGCAAGGCAGAGGATTAAATTGGCTCTGATGCCAAATGATATGTTGTCTATAACATAACAACAAAATATGCGAAGCAGAAGCGAAATTGTAGGATCAAAATTTACCTCTTGCCATTGCCTTTTCTTGCTATGTTTTTAGACAAATTCCACACTGTTGCTTTTGAAAATTTTCCAAGCACTATGAATTTTCTTTTGATAGTGTAATCTGTAAAAATTGCGTGCTCAGGGACCCAATGGATGTTTTTTAAATTGCAACCCGTGGCCATCACACGGTTGGGTACGAGAGACAGTCATTTGCAGTTGAATGTGGGTTTTTTTTTTTTTTTTCATAGAAACATAACACGGGCCAAAAATATAGTTCCAACAAAAGGATGCTCTGAAAAGGAACGACGTGGATATTATGGAGATGGCAAACTTACCGAGGAGGAGGCCAATGCAAGCCTTCAAATAGCTTGGATCCTACCGTGCGTTTAATAGAGCTTATAAGACACTTCTAGCCCTGTCAGGGAAGGACAAAGAAGGTTATTATACTTTAGATGCAATTTTCCTAGATGCAACAGGTCATCTCCTTCCTTCTTCTCAAATATTAGAAGATTCGATGCCACATTTGTAGCCAAAAAAAAACTAATACAAGTAATAAAAGAAATCTGAAAAATCAAAAAATTAAATACAACACGACATACGTATTACGTAGCTAATGAGCTTGAAGCACCAAGGAACCTGATCAAGCAGAATGACTAGAAATAAGAGGCACCACCAACAAAAAAAAATAAAAATAAAAAATAATTCCACTCAAACTCAATTGCGCAATCAAGTGATAACGATCACTCCAATTACCCACCTTCAAATCACCTAATTCCTTCAGATCAGGAAAGAATCAGAATCGCAAATTTTGCATGAAAACTTTTGGATTTTTGTCGGTTTTCCAAAGTATTTGCTGGAACTTAATTTGTGTAATTGCCTGATCAAAATTCCAGAAGAAAGAGTTCGTAAAAGGGTATCTTATTTCTACTAGACCAAATCATCTAACAATTTGAAATGATGGTCGATCGATATCCATGGATTAAAAATTTGAGTGCTAATTTTCTACTAAAGACTCAAGATAAAAGATCGTAATTAAACAACACCTGTATGAACTGATAAGGAGACACCATATATTTTTCAAATTTACTTTAGTGGAGAATATGCCCACGTATAAGAACTGTTTTTTTAGAGGAAAATATATGTGTGTGTATATAAAATCGACTACAGAATTTTCTTTCCCTGAACTTAAGGGGTGTTTGACAGATGATGGTCCGAATCACTCTCTCAATTATAAAGCATGTAAAGCTCTCACATGTTATAGTAAAATTAAAAAAAAAAAATTGCTACAGTATAAAGTTTTTACATACTAGAATCAAAATAGTTGTAACCAATAGTTTTAATCATATTGTCAAATACCTGTTAATGTTACTCATTTGATAGCGAAAATAATGAATCTGGGTTTACTTTGCCGCCCACCTAAGGACTATAGTATCAGAAAACAGTGAGTTTACCGAAACGTTATCGTTATCATAATGCTTATGTCACCAACTTTGGCAGATTGATATAACTAAGTTGGACCATGATTAATGCATATCTATTTATAACAGCACTGATTTTCTCCTGTTGAGCGAATTGACGCCAATTTCAGCAAATTAATATATATACCTTTCGGATAATAAATAAAGTTTGGAGTTTTAACTTTTTGCCTCTCATATATGTTAGAATTGGGGATATGGATATCAAATATATCCAAGGATTCGAATCAATGCCAATTTCAGCAAATTGATATATATGCCTTTCGGATAATAAATAAAGTTTGGAGTTTTAATTTTTTGCCTCTTATATATGTTATAATTGGAGACATTCAAAAGATTTTGGACCACTGTAAGCCATACGCGACTTGCAATGTATATTTCTCTTAAGAATAATGAAGATTCCTATCAAAAGAAATTTATAGTCACCAATAGATATTTTGATAATGTAGTTTGAACTATAAATCATATAATAAGCAAACTTAATTTAAACTATAATTTATAGTTAAATTGTGTTTGTCAAACTATCTATAAACACATAATATTATTCAATATTTCCTTAGTTAGCAAGTCTATATACACATAGTATTATTCAATATTTCCTTAGTTAGCAAGTTGGTCTAGGTTGCAACTTGGTGGAATTACTTGAAAATTTTAAAGCACCACGAAAGGCACCCCTGTGAATTAGAGGAACAATACTTCGAGAGAACTAAATTTCAAACACACTACTTTGATAATAAAAAAAAATATATGATTAATTTTTATTTCATCTGAACATATGGCTGTGCATAGTCTGGTCCCTAACAGCCAAGTTTTTGGGACAGGACGTTGTCCCGTTTGGACTGCAGTTTGGGGCTTTTTTTTTAGTGATTTTTGTGATTTTTAAACTAGATTTTATACCTCTAAAACACTGAATATCTAAACCATAAAACAAACATTCTAAAAAGAAAAAAATAACAAAAATCAAACACAGCATAAAATAATCCAAAGCAAAATATAAATAATAATCATTCAAAATGCGTATGTATAGCTGAAGTGTAAAGTGAAAAAAAAAAAAGACTAGGGTTTTGATAAGACCATATCATTTTTAATTAAGAAATGTTTTTTTAATAAGGAGGGTATTTTTTAATATTTCATATTTTTTATTATATAGATATATAAACGGTCTAGACCCACTGTTGGTTACAAATTTTCAAACCAAACCGGACTGTTTAAAAAACAGTTTCAAACCAGACAGACAATTTTTTAACAATCTGGTCACCATCGAACTGGTAAGGCAGTTTTATGGTTTTTTTGTACAACCCGACCATGAGAAAAAAGATTTTATCCAATGCCCAAAGATACCCGAGTGTTCTCTATATAAACCAAGCTTTCCTATAGACATAATGCAAACAAACCCAACAAAAATCTCTCTCGCAAGTCTCATACAAAAAGAAAAAATAACTTTTGTTTTTCTTATAGCTAGCCTTCCTCACCCGGAGAAATTCAAAAAAAAAAAAATGGTTTTCTATAGTGAACAGATCCAGGAAAAAGGTGGTCCCCAACTTCCATGGAGCGCTGAGGCACTAACAGAGCTTTTCAAAAGTTATGATACCAATAAAGATGGCCAACTTTCAAAGGACGAGATCAGGGAAGCCTTCAAATATCTGGGCTCGCGTTGCAGCTATTATAGAACTCTCTTAGCGAGTTACAATGCTGACCTTAATAGAGATGGCTACATCAATCTCGCGAATGCTGAGTTATCAGCCCTCGTCAAGTATGTTCATGGCCTTGCTTACAAAGTACCTACTAATTAGTAATTTAGAATTAGGTTTTCACTAAAGATAACCAAAAAAAAAAGTACGGTGTACTAAAGTTTGCTCTTAATTATTATCTCTAGCCACCAATCTGATCTCTCTCTCGAGTGTATGTGAAAGAAGGAGGTGATGATCCTTTTGCAGGTAAATAAATTAATCGGAAATAATTAGTATGATTGTGTTGTAAGTTTATTATTGCGTATGATTTGAGTGTGATATTAAAATTGGAAGGATATGATTTTTGGGCCCTTGCTTTATTTGCGAAGTTGAACTAATTAACTGCCCAATATAAATCAGAAATACTTGCGTACGTCGAAGTAGTGGTAACATCACTGAGTGCACATATGTATGTATTGTATATATATCCCACGTAAGAAGTCATCGGTTCAAGCTGGGAAATCCACTTTGAAATGGATCCCCATACCATGCTTCTCCAGGGATATTATCTGGATATGTTATCCTCTACTTTTGTAATTTTTTTTTAAATATATATGTATGTATCTACATATATACATATATATAAGTAAATAGTGTGAAGACTAAAGATTGAAGAAAATTAGGCATCCTAATTAAATTTGCACCTACTAAACAAAGTCAAACAAACCTTCAGTCTAATTTATTCGAAAGGCCGCACAAACCAAATTAGAAGATAAAGTAAAAAACAACCTCACAAAGAGACCAACAAAAACAACTGAAAATAAATACACCAATTTAAGTTTGTGCAACTTAAAACCCATTTTTCGCATATTTCCGAACATATATAATACAGAGCCACTTATCTCTTTTTAGAATAAGTGATTGTGTCCCTGAAAAAAGAATAAGTGATTGTGGCTTTACGCAGATTTTTGAATTACGCTAACTTATCCCAAGACCCTAAAATCACTATCTCCATTTCTTTATGAGCAATTGTAGAATTGCCAATTTTTTCCCATGGACATATTCCTGTGATATGAACCTTTCAGCATCCACTTCCTTAATTTGATTCCCCCAAGACAATCTTGATTGCATTGATAGATTGATTACTAATTTTATAGTTCTCAACAGAAGGCATTTGATTGAAATATTATATGATTGAACTTGCTCCATCGCATTTTTCCTCACGGCTAGATTTTAACCTTTTGGAATGAAAAGTGTCGTTAGGACTCCCGTGAGGTTAAAACGAAAATAATAGGGGAAAAAGAAAGTCTCATCCTCTAATTGAGCGTGAACTTGTACATTGCTTTCTTTGAGTTCTGAATTCTTAGGAGTATCATCATCGTTTTGGGATCGACGCAGAGTTGCACTACAATTTGCATTCGAAATATATATGCATGCGACCCACTATGAGTAATATTTTTGGCCTTGATTCTTGCAATTTGCCTGAAGATTTGGTTGTCTTTCTTGAGGCTGAATATTATGAATAACAAGAATCCAAACCCAAGACAGGTGTTTCCATTATGTCTCCTACCACTATTACCCCCCAAGCTGAGGACCTTGATTATCTAATCGGTATTCTCATGAGCATTTTCAAGAACTTTGGTTTTTTTCCCCTACTGGCCTGTAAACTTTAATAATTCTCCTCCAAATATTCATTCTTAGATTTATTTCCATCCAGAAGTCTTGGGATTGGTTATAGCAACATTGAGCAAAAGAGTGCCCAATCATTTTACAGGAATTTCCTGAAAATTTTCATATTTTATGAGGGTTATAAATAATGACACGTCTCGTTTGATGAACAATACATCCTATAAATTACCCGATAAATCAACATCAATTAAAATCATCCTTGCATAATTCCCATAAATCCTGTCAGTTGTGTATTTTTCCAACTTCAGAGGAATTCCAACTCTTTTAGCAATTTAAAATATATAGGATTTGAGAATCCTAATAATATTTCCCCGCTAAATCATGGAAACAAGCCCCTATTTTGGACCTTGATTTGGAGTTTGCTAGATTTAGTTTTTTTTTTTTTTTATCTCATTGTATTCAAGTATGTATTATTTATGTATGATTTCTTTTTCTTTGTACACAAGTATTATTATTTGGCTAGTTAATTGGTGAAACTTATGATAAGGAGAATTCATAATATGTTTGTTTGCAGTATTTTTGTGATATTTTGATGAAATAAGAATTTGGAAAGATTACTGCTTGAGTAAGGACATAATTTTTGCAATAAATATTTTTCTAAAAAAAAAATTAGTCATTTGATGCCGATTTGAGTGGAAAAAAAAAAACATTTTTAAAAGTAGAAGATTCAATGACGGCTTTTTAGAAAGTGCATGATTTTCTTTCTAATCTATATTCTTCTATTGTTTAATAATTTTTCATGTATTTGTTAGTTTCCTTGAACACTTTAATGGCTCAGACTGTACAATTGTGCACGATTGTCACAAGTTTATTGATTTGCCCCAGAAGTTATAACTCATGAGAGAGATGCAATCAAAGTACGTTAGCTCTTACATCATTCTTCCTTTTTTAAGAAAATTCCCTGTTCAAGATGTAATAACTTGAAATCGGGCCCTCATGTCTCTGATATTAACTGATGTAGAAATAACACAACCATTTCTTTTAAAAGTTGCAATTGATGAAAGAGGTGCGATCAAATCCTTCAAATATAACTCAACACCAGACTAAAAATCAACCTCAAGCTTTACTCGTGTAGACTCTCATTTTGAGGAGTCACTTACCAATCCATGGACTGACCTGATGGATGAAGCTCAGACACTTGTTCCAGGCTCAAGTCACCCACACCTTAATATATCATTGCATCATTTTATGGGCGACTGTGGTTGGATCAAAAAGTACTTCCGCACTTGTGACGATCAATAACAATTTGTCTTTCTTTTTTTTTTTTTTTTAATATCTATGACAAGATTCTGAAGAAGTCGTTATATGGCGACAAGATTCTAAAGAACTCGATATATGGCGAATGGCCCAAATCACTTCCTCAACAAGTTCCCTGGCTAATATGTAATGTGCTGTCAAAAGAATATGTGTTTACACACACACACACACCCCCGCGTCTCCATAAGACATAGAACAAACGCCTCCGTAAGACTTTTGTTCATAATCACACACACAAACACACACACACCCACACACACACACGCACACGCACGCACACACGTCTCCATAAGACACGCACGCACATAGAACAAACGTCTCCATAAGACACGCAAAGTCTCCACAAGACTTTGGTTAATGATCACAACTTCACAACAAAGCACATCTTCTCTAGACATCTGTGACGGTTCTTTCCATGGACCGACATGTCGTTTATGAGCAGATATCGGTGTCGTTCTAGGAGCAAACAATGACATGCTTTTACCTCCAAAAAAAAAAAAAGAAATAATAACAATAATAACATGCTTTGGATAATATGCTTTGCGTTTAGTATTGCCGCTGAAAAAGCGACATGCCGTTTGCAACTCCTCCCTTTTCTTTGTCACAACGACGAGTAGTTTTTTTTGTTTAAAAGGCTCCTGTTATCGAAAAATTATAAATTAAATTAATTATTGTTAAAGTTTATTGTCAGTTATCTTAAAACGACATGCCGTACCATCGTTGGAGCAAAACTTTGTACATTACTTTGACGTTTTGTTTACACTTTACATACAGGGAGAGAGAGAGAGACGTGACCTCCGACCATACTTACATATTCACGCGTCTTTTAAATCAAATATGACCTATACATGGTATACAAATCAAAATTGTTCTATTTTTGAAGAATTAGGCAAAGGCAAAGACACAGGCAAGACGTTTTCTTTCTGAGAATTTCTTTAAGTTGATTGTCATCCTTTCCAGCTGCCAAAGAACAAAATTGAACGTTTGCTGATCTAATTTAGTATAGCCTTGGCCGCATCTGATCTGAACCATGAATATTTGCCGCCAAAACGTCATCGTATAAACAATTTTGAAGTCAAATTCACTGCAAACTTGGGACCATGGAAAGATAAGGTTATACAACAGCAAGTTTTTTTGCAACTACATTTGTATTAAGTTTGAGATAAATTGTCCTCAAAACTCCATTAAAAAAAAAAAAAGAAAAAAGAAAAAAATTCATTCCTCAACCCTCATTACGTGCAGCTAAACATTCAATAACCAATTCAAAAAAAAAAAAATCTATAACCGACTTTCTAATTATTTAGGCAAAAATTTTCAAAATTGAAATCAGGACATACCTGAATAATAATATTATAAAAGCTTGCAACGGCATTCCTTCACTTAGATTGAGAGGCTTAAGAAACTCAAGCTTCTTTGAAAGCTTTAAACATCAATCATGGGAGGTGGGAGTTTCCAGAAATTCCAAGAATTGAAGTCCTCCTGTCAATTAAAAAAAATATATACATCCTCGGATAGATTAGAAGGCAGTATTTGAAAAACAACACCAGAACATAACAGGGTTGCAGATGCTGGACCTGCTCAAATGATGTCGCCGGTGGAAACATGCCATTAACTAGGGCGTGGAGGGATTTGTATGATTTCGTGTCAAGACAGTGGTTCACAGCAACCTCTCCCTATATGCTTAAAATGTTAGAGAGATAGTATTGATGCTGAAATTATAGACACATATTTATAGTTGTGTGACTATTATGAAGGGTCCTTTTTTACCTTTGGGTTGATGATGAAGATTTTTCCTTCTGGTATTCCAACCTTAAGGTAGCTGATTTCATCAGTATCCCTATTCCCAAAACCAGCGTAGAAAGGATTGCAATCCGGCGGAAACAATGACCTGATCTCCTGGGGAAAACCAAAAGAAAATTGAAATATCATTCGGAGGCCATAAATAAGACAATGGTGCTGCGAAGAAAGAGATGAATTTGTCATGATAAATACAAGTAGAAACTAACCTCTAAACATGAAATCTTGAACTCATGAGGAGCCCTCCTGATAACTGAGGGGAAAAAAAAAAAAAAGAGGATCTCCAAGTTCATGGAATGTTCATCAAAAGATATTCAAATTAATCTAATTTTTCGTGCAAGGACCGTATATGCACACGATTCAGGTGGGCTGTAATGACCAGAAAAAATGTGCTTCTGCAGATGGTAACATTTGGGTACCAAGAAATGGCCAACCCCAATCAGAAACCTTGAATGAATTACTTCTCTTCTTGTTTGAGAACAAGTATGATGATAGAACTTGAGACAAATTTTAACAAAAATAAAACAGAAATCTGTCAATAACTATCCTTACTGGTCATTGTGATGTAAGAAAAAACAAAGCTTCATATGTTTGCTTTGAAGTGACTTTCAGTTATAAGAAGAATATTGGAATGGAATTTCTCATCCTTTAGAGGGATTCTGCATAGAAGACGACTGTTGGAAAAGCTTACAAGATTCATAGCCTAGGAAGGAGAATGTTTTAATCCGACTTGTTTCATTTCAAAAATTTTAAACTGATTTGATGAAACCAAAAAGTTGTCACAATGCATATGCATTTCTTACCCTCTCGGTAAAGAGAAGGAAAAAGCCCGTCGGGTGAAATAACTACAGGCCCGTCTGGTAAGGCCTTTCCGTCCTGAAAGTGTGGAACAAAACCATTGTTGAAAAAGGACTCATCTACTTTTCTCAATTTTCATTTCTTAAACTGCATAGTTAACTAATGGGTTATTTTCACTCACCTGCTTAAGGTTGAACAGAAATTGCCTCGTGAGATAAGCCTGTGAAATTGCACGAGCACTCAAAAAGAGAAATTGGTATCCATTTTCCTGAAACACATGACAGTAACTTACCGGTTCTGGCTAGTCATCGCTTATAATTTGTGGAGAGAAGATAAAATGTTGGGACTAGAAACAACCAAACAAGGAATGATAAAGAATGACTTTACACCATATGACAAAATAAGCAGCCTACACTATGGGTCCAATTTAGGGGTAGGCAGCCAAACCAAACAGTTTATTTTAAGTAAACCACAAACCAAACCAATTATAGGCTGGTTTGGAGATTTTCAAACCAAACCAAACCATTTAAGCAATCAAATCCAAACCCAACCAAGTTGGTTTGGTTTGGTTTTTTTTTCAATTGGTTTGAACTAATATTTATAAAATCTTTTTTTTAACTATGATTAGAACCAACATTTTCATATCATACACAATTCTCTAAATTCTCAATTTTAAGTATCAATAATGTAGACATGTAGTCTCAAATTCATAACATAAATAAAACATCTAAGGTTTAAAAACTAAGCATCTTTAATTAAACTAAGACATTCAGATTCAAATTCATAAGTCATAACGTACTAAATTTATAATAAGAAATCATTAGGGTTAATAACTTTTTTTGGGAAAGAAACGAACTTTGTTATTAATAATAAGAGATGAAAAAAGTGATTAATTAATAATAATAAGAGAGGAAGAGGTTCCCTCAAAAACGAACAAGAAGGAGGGCTATAAAAAAAGATTCTATGAATCTTTTGGAATAAATATTATTAAATTATGCAGCACCTTTATTTTTTAAAAATATATATATAATAAAATGATTAATTATTTTTCTAGAAATATATAGAATACATAATTCTTTAAATACAATAAATAGAAATTGGTTTGGTTTGGTTTGGCTTAGCTTGGTTTGTTTAGGGTCAAAACCACAAACCAAACCAATTTAACTGGTTTTTCAAAATTTTACACCAAACCAAACCAACTTTTAATTGGTTTGGATTGGTTTTATTTTGGTTTGGTTTGTTTCGGTCGGTTTGAGCGATTTGATTGGTTTGATGCCCATCCCTAGTCCAATTCAATAAGCAACTGAAGTAAGCAGGCTAAAGACGAGATCAACCTGTCACATGGTGTAAAGCCAAACCCATCAAAGTTTCTACGCGTACCGTAATAAAGGAACAATGCAATATGAAACCTAAAAGCAAACCTTAATGGATGAAAACAAATGTGCAACACCTAAATGTGACCAATCCACTCCAACCAGGGGCATGAATTGACCCAGAACATCTGACCTGTAACAATAGGGAAAAATCAGACTACTTCAGAAAAATATTTGAATTTAGCTATGGTAAAAGCTTGAAAAGAAGTTAATCATAAAGAAAAAGAAAGCAAAGGTGTTGGAAACAATTGAGACCTCCATTCTAGCAGCATGTGTATGTAATATGTTCCATGAAACATCTAAAAGAGAAATGCAAGACAGAAAGCTTAAGCCATTCTAGTTTAGAATACAATGTATTACACGTTCCTGTCAAATTAGAAAGATAGAAACAGAATTACCTAGTGATTGTTCCATCAACATCTGAGATTACTATTTTAGTGTTCCATTTCCACAGATAAATTCTGGCATCAACCTATTGAACAAATATAACTATGAGTAAGTGCTCGCAGACAAAAAGTATACAAAGATCACACAGACAAACGGGAGGATTTTAAGCAAGAAAAGAAAAAGAAAAACAAAACAAAACAAAACCTGCTGCTTCCCCAGCATGGGAGTCAAGAATGTAAAAGTTACGGTATTCCTTCCTTCCTTCAGATTCAGGGACGCTAGCTGCTCAGACGTTGGACAAAGGACCCTTACCAAGTTCTTTACCACCTTGCCTTCAAGCATATTTTTAACTTCAATCACGCCGGTTTTGATCTCTGAAGCATCTTCAGTATCAGTATTTCTGACATCAGATAATCTTCTGAAGGGGAAAGGCCAGAGTCTCCAGTTTCCACTTGGAGAACGTGCTTTTGATGGTTCTCCTGTAATAGTTTTCTCAACCTGGTCAACAGATTTCATTCCTTTTGGTTCCAGCATCTGTGCACTTCCAAAAGAAACTATTCCTAGAACAATAGGAGCAGCCGCATCCCATGGAAAATAACAACCGTTAATTCTCACAACAAGTCTATCATCTTTCAAAACCTCAGGGCCAAGGGAAGTAAATTCCTCAAGCTCCAGTTTTTCAGCATCAAATGCTTGAGATGCAGCATCAGACCCCATCCCTTCAGAAAACAAGTGTTTGCAAAGAGAAATTTCTGCATAAAGCAAAATTTATGTAACTTTCTACAGCTTCCTAACATGCAAAACAATAACGAAACAGTTCCATTTAGCTGTCCATTTCAAACACAACAGACATTTGAAAGTAAGAACGAAACTAATCTGAAAAAAGTGACCTTAATGGCTGCAAATACAGGGTAGAAGTACAAAATTTCTTGCGTGAGTACCATAATGTCAACTTTTCGGCAAAAGAAACAAAATTTGGAAGGGCGATATCTAATCACTCTTGAAATTCTTAGCAAATATTAAGTAAAAATAGCGACAATGGCTTACCAATTGCTGGATTGGAAGGGATGTCTTTGAGCTCTCCCGTTACCAGGCCATCCTTAATATCCGGCAGCTCTGCCGCTAATTGGTGCTCCTTGTCTCCATCTGACATTGTAGAGCTCAAATTATCTTTGCTTTGCATTGTCCAATTCAGGGGTTTGCAATTTGAATCCAATGAATGGCCTAAACAATGAACATTATGTGCACCTAAACAGTCAATCTGAGACCTCATATTAGGCAATGATTCTGCCAGCCGCCCAACTTCCTCGACAACAGCCTTATGACTTCTAATAATACCTATGGGACTCGATGCTACCCTCATATTGCCAGTTGAGTTCTCGGAACCAGTTGAGCCGTCTGGGCTACATGAGGGGAAATTTTCTATATCTACATTTGACGGAAATTTCAACTCCATTCCCTTAATTTCACTGCTTTTAAATTCATCAATGTCGCCAAAAAGGAGTTGTTCTTCCCCTAAACTAACTGATGGTAGTATATTTGTTGCTTCTGTTCTTTCAGACTTGGACGAAGGTTGTGACTTGCACATGGAACCCTCAACCTTCATATTTACCTCATCTTCAAATCGGTGAAATGAGTTAGTTAAACTGGAAATAGTGCATAGACTCTGTGGCTCAACTTCTTCACTCGAACACTCTATTGGGTTTGTGTGAATGATTTGAGCATAGGATTCTGGCGCAATTAATGGCTCAGTGCAAGCACAAAAATTATTTGCTTGCTCTGAGTAACCATTTGGTCCCTCCACCGTTGGCGCCTCCAGTTGAAAATTTTCCAAGAGTCGCTCAATAACTGTATCCTGGTGAAAATCTCTGCATACCTCAGTCTCAATAAAAATTTAACACTCTATACTATTTGAAAATTAATTCTTAGCTAAACTTTTATTGTAATCAAGTTATGCATAAAGTATCTCTACACCATTAAGTCACTACAATCATTGCTCAAAAGATTTTTCCTAAACTAAAGTGTACTAATAGAGAGATTACCTTAGAGAGCGGTTCGGTTCTTGCATGCAGCGTTTCGGCATGAACGTTAAGATCCCCACATCCATTACTAGTAATGTACAGCGTTTCATGAGTTTGTTCACTGGAAGCATCATTCCTCACTATTGACCTCTCTGATGATTCGCAATAAACGAAAGGTTGAACTGTATCTGTTCCACCATTCTGTGAAATGCCACAACCTGGTAATTCTAATTGAATGACTTTCCCATTGGAAACCTCTTCTTCATCGAATTGTTTGCTGGTACAAACTTCAACCTCCATCGGAACTTGCAAACCAGCACCGATCCCCTCAGAAAAGACTCCATCCGCATTCTCCTCGTGTTCAGCAACCGACGTAGAAGTCGATTCATCAGCATATCCAGTAACATTAGATGCTACATGACATTCACTCTTTAGAATATTTTCACTCAAAGTGGAAATCTCATCATCTTTTTCCAATGATCTAACATGGCTTATCTGACCATCAATCTCCATATCTCTACGATCCTGACCATCCAAAACATCTTTCCGCGTCTTACTCGTATCAAGATTGGTGGACCACTTCACTTCCAAAAGCTTGGCAGCAAACTCTGCACACTCAATTGAATCAACCCTTTGTATAACATCACTCTCTTTCTCTCCCCCATTATCACCCTCTTTTACAGTCCTCCTTCCGAACACAAGCCCGAGAATCTGCGACCGACGCGAATTAGTCCTCCTCGTAATCTTCCCATTGCTTGAATCAATCCGGCCAAGCGTTTTCGCATCGCTAACATCAAACTTGCAACTTTGGGACTTCAATGGCCTTTCAGTCTCTTCATCACCAGAAGACGAATGGTTCAAAACAGAATCCCCTTCTTCCACAACATCAACCTCCTTAAGAAAATAAGCTTCCCCTTTGTGATCAAGAAACATGTGGAAATCGGCTTCGACTCCATTAACACATATGTTGACAACGTTCTCTCTGGTCTTCAAAACCCCTTGAAACTTGCCAAACCGGACATACCAAGGTGAGGATTTGAAGCTGCCATCTTGCTGTTGAACCACAATTATGTCCACACAGCCGCCAAAAGGATGAAAAGGGCCAGAGACGGTGTATACCCCACGTGAGATATAGCTTCCTAGCCTCCCAACCGCATTCATCCTTTAACAATCTCTTGAATTCTGAGACAAAAACCCAGTCCACAAAAACCTCAAAATCTTCATTCTAATCTTAGAAACAACAAAATATCCAGGATTTTTTTGTCAGAAAAAACAGCCACAAACGCCTCAATTCTGACACCACCCCAGATCAACAATCCTAAACCCCCATCCACCAGAGAACAATAATTCGCCCACCCTTTTCTTTTCTTTTTTTATTTTATTATATTTTTTAGCTAGAAACAAATATCAAATGAATAACACATAGATGATAAAATGGATTACAAGATAAACCAAAAGACGTTAATCGAAGACCAAAAGCTCTTTCGAGAGGCTGTCTTCAAAGTTGGAAAGACAAACCCGTTAAGGAAACCCCCGTGCAATCAAATAAAACTAACGACCAGTCTCAATGGAAAAAGGAAAAGAGAAAAATAATATTAAGAAATGGAACCGCCAAGAGAAGAGAAGATGAGAGGTTGGCGCAACAAAAGCATATTCGGTCTTAATTATTCGAATGTCCCATACGTCATAAGAATCCCACTTCCATCCGGCGGACGGTTAAGCGACACCTCAGTTTTATTATTTCTTGTATTATTAATATTGTCATTACTACTTTCAAATGCGCTTTTATTTATTTATTTTACTCTTCATATCAACAAATAAGTAAAACCCAAAAAATAAATATTACAAAAGAGGAGAATGTAAGAAACAGACCTGGAAAGAAGAAGATCAAGATGGCCATGTACGAAAGAAAAGGCCAATAAGCCTTTAATTTTAACAGTTTCACAAATCTTTACAGAGAGATCGTGCTTGTTGTTTCCTTGGAAATAACGAGAGAGAGAAAGAAACAAACTAAAGAAAGATGTGACATGGCATGGGATGGCATTTTAGGAGGAGTAGAACTGTGGAAAGTGACACGTAAGCCATCATTTTGATTTGAGGGAGAAAAATGAGCTGAGAGAGTTCGGTAGATGCTTGACAGGTTTTGGGAGGTGGGTCCTAGTTGTCCCATGAATCTGAATTCACCTTCGGATTGTCCTGTAAAAATGGGAAAATAAGAGGATTGAGTCGTAGGATGTTATATAAAATTAAGAAATATAAAAGTAAAGTAATAAGTTTTAGAGAGAGAAAGTAAAAAAATAAAAATTTATTGAACTTTTAATTTTTTTAAATGATAATAAAATAGGGTATTTTTAGCCGTAATTGTTAAAGTAACTATAGTCGTTATTGTTACAGTGTCATATGTTGATGTTAGCGCCTACTTCAATATCAATATATAGATCTAATTTTAGACACTATATTTTTAATGGACAGACACGATTGATTATCCATAATACTCCTTCTTAGATGTCTACTATTTTATGATACCTTATTAAAAACCTTAGCTAGAAAAAACCCATTGGGAGAAAAACCATGACGAAGGGAAAAAGAGTACATCATTTTTATAAAGATGTTCTACACTATCTCGTTAAAAACCTTATTAGTAAAACCCCATGAAACAAAACCATAGCAAGGGAAAAAGAGTACAACTGGTGTAGACTCCCCATCACGTTGACAGTAGTTGTTCTTTACATATCTCTCAAATGACGCATCCTTATATTGTGTACATGTCGTCTAAAAGTTGATGTAGGAAGTGCCTTTATGAAAAGATCTGTAACATTGTCACTTGAGCGAGTGTATTAAACATCAATATCTTTATTCTTTTCAAGCTCTTGGGTGAATGAAAAGAATTTTGGAGGTATATGTTTCATTCTATCACTCTTGATGCATCCTTCCTTTATTTAAATGACACATTCATTGTTGTCTTCAAACAATACTGTTGGATCCTTCTCGAGTGGTAATCCACAAGTGGCTTGGATATGTTGAGTGATGGACCTCAACCACACACATTGTCGACTCGCTTCATGGAGTGCAATGACTTCAACATGATTTGATGAAGTAGCAACTAGTGTTTCCTTTTGTAAACGCCAAGAAATCGCAGTACCTCCACTTGTGAATACATAACCAATCTGAGATTTAGATTTATGTGAATCTAACAAATAACTTACATCTGCACAACCAATTAGTCCTTTTTTTGATCCTTTGGGAAAAAATAAACCCATGTCAATTGTTCCTCGAAGATAATAAAATACATGCTTAATTCCATTCCAATGTCTCCGTGTAGGAGCTAAGCTAAATCTTACAAATAAGTTAACAATAAAAGCAATATCTAGTCTTGTACAATTAGTAAAATACATAAGAGCTCCAATTGCACTTAGGTATGGTACTTCATGACCAATAACCTTTTCATTGTCTTCACAAGGACGAAATAGATCTGTTTTCACATTAAGTGTTATGTTTACTATTGGGGTACTCAAGGGATTTGCTTGTTTTAAGACCTTTTCGGTATGATTTGATTGATGCAAAAGTATTCCACTTTGTAAATGCTCAATCTGTAAAGCAAGACAATACTTGGTTTTTCTAAGGTCTTTCATTTCAAATTCCTCCTTTAAGTATATCACCATCTCAAGAATTTTTTTAAGTTCCAATGATGTTTAAATCATCAACATAGACGGCAATAATCACATATCCAAATGTTGTTTTCTTAATAAAAACACATGGGCAAATAGGATTATTTTCATATCCTATCTTCAATAAATATTCATGTAAACGAATATACCACATGCGTCCAGATTGCTTCAACCTATACAATAATTTCTGTAACTTGATTGAGTACATTTCTTTAGGTTTTGAACTTGATACTTCATGCATTTTAAATCCTTTAGGGATTTTTATATAAATATCACTATCAAGTGATCCATATAAGTACGCTGTAACAACATCCATAAAACGCATTTCTAAATTTTTAGAAACTGCTAGGCTGATTAAATATCTAAACATAATTGCATCCATTACTGGAGAGTACGTTTCTTCATAATCGATTCCAAGTCTTTGCCAAAAACCTTATGCAACAAGTCCAGCTTTGTACCTCACAATCTTGTTTTTTCTCATTTCGTTCCCACACAAAGACCCATTTATATGCTACAGGCCTCACAGCTTCAGGTGTGAGAACAATAGGTCCAAAAACTTTACGCTTATTAAGCGAATTTAATTCAGCCTGCATAGCGTCTTTCTATTTAGTCCAATCGTGACTATTTTTACATTTAGCAACAGATTTTAGTTCAGAATCCTCACTTTTAATGACACGTGCCATTGAGTAAGAAAATATTTCATTAATATCCTCTATTTTATTTCGATTCCACAATCCTCTTGTATTTACATAATCAATAAAGATCTTATGATTTTCTAAACTTTTCGAGTTTTGTTCAACATCAAGAGTCTGTTGATTTATCTCATTTTGTGTTTCTTCTGAAACACATTCATCCATATTGGGGGTCATCATGTTTTTTAGCTCCTTTTCTCTTTTGAGGATTTTTATCTTTAGAACAGATTGGCCTACCATGCTTTAGACGTGTCGTAGACTCATGAGTGACTATATTTTCGATTTGTCCTTTTGGGACTTCAATTCGAGCGTAAGCATTAGCAGCTAGTATATGTGATTTAGTCACTTGTTTTGTATCTGTGCATGCATCTGGAATTTGGTTTGTTATATTTTGCAAGTACATAATCTTTTGCACTTCTAACTCACATTGTTTTGTGTAAGGATAAAGATGCAATAAAGATGGTTCACACCATGTAATTTCTTTTTCCAATTGTTTCTTATCTCCCTTTAAAGTCGGGAAAATTGCCTCATTAAAATGACAATCGACAAAACATGCTGTAAAATTCCAGTTTGAGGCTCAAGATATCTAATGATGGAAGGGGATTCATAGCCAATATATACTCCTAGTCTTCTTTGGGGACCCATCTTTGTGCGCTGTGATGGAGCAATTGGTACATATACCGCACAATCAAAAATCTTTCGATGAAAAATATTTGGTTCTTGACCAAATGCTAGTTGTAATAGGGAGTATTTATGATAAGCACTTGGTCTGATACGAATTAATGCTGCAGCATGTAAAATTGCATAACCCCATACAGAAATAGAAAGCCTTGTCTTATTATTAATGGTCTAGCAATAAGCTGGAGGCGCTTAATCAATGATTCAGCCAAACCATTTTGTGTATGTACATGAGCAATAGGATACTCAACAATAATCCCAACTGACATACAATAATCATTGAAAGCTTGAGATATAAATTCAACAGCATTATCAAGTCTAACTTTTTTTATTGTATAATTAGAAAATTGTGCTCATAACCTAATTATTTGAGCTAGAATTTCGCAAATGCCACATTGCGAGATGATAATAAACAAACATGTGACCATCTACTAAAGGCATCTATTAATACCATAAAATATTTTAATGGTCCACACGGTAGGTCAATAAGCCGACATATACTACCTTGAATATGTTTAAAAAAACATAGGTGATTCCTTATTAATTTTAACTGGTGATGGTTTCAAAACAGTTTTCCAAGAGAACAAGCTGCACATGGACTTTTACTTGTTTGAAGGAACTTTTGGCCCTTCAATGGATGTCTATGTGAATTTTCAATAATTATTCGCATCATTGATGAACCAGCATGACCTAAGTGGTCATGCCATAAATTTAATATTTGAGCATCTGCCTTAACTACCACATGTGATTCAATTAGATTTAAATATGTGTAATGCAGTCCCGAGGAAAGCTTTGGTAGTTTTTTCAATATGTACTTCTTTTCAGAAATCTCATTAGTAATATACATATATTTTTATTATCTTCAGTCCTATATTGAGTATCATATCCGTGAAGGTATATGTCATTAAAACTCAACAAATTTCTTTTGGATTTTGGTGAAAACAAAGCATCATTTATGAAAAACTTTGTTCTACCTGGCAATATGAAGCTGGCTTTACCAATTCCTTCAATCAAGTCTACAGGACCTAATATTGTATTTACAATTGCCTCTATTGGTTTTAGTTATGAGAAGTACCTTTTACTTTTAAGAATAGTGTGCGTTGTACCACTATCTAGTATACAAATATCCCCATCATTAATATTGAAATCTGCTCCTTTATTAGTGCAATCCATATCAAGCTTCACGTAAAAAAGATAATTTAATAAGAATAAAGTTTCAAACACATTATTTAATTTCAAACACATTATTTAAGGAACATTTTATTCAATGAAACATAATATTAATACATCCAAAAACTACAAGTTAAATATAACCTAGTTTTACATTTACTTACTAGTTGTCACAAGATCCTTGTCAATAAAGTCATCAGGAAAATCCAAAGCATCAAGGTGTATTGAATCATCTATAGGATGTAAATGTTTAACAAAATTTACTTCCTTTCCTTTCCCTATTAGTGATGCCTTATAAAGCTTATATAGATACTATGGTATTCGACAAACTTGAGACCAATGTCCCTTAGTACCACATCTATAGCATGAATCTTCAGGATTATTGAAAGAATTTTCACGAACATTTTTCCCTTTATCATGTATTCCTTCATGATGTTTCTTTTTTATTATGTGGCTTTGTATAGGGTAAAAACTACTTTGACCGCATCCCCGACCACGACCACGACCACGTCTACATCGACGGCCACGACCACGACCGTGATTTTGTCCTCATTCAAAATTTTCAATACTCGCAGCATTTGCTTCTAGAAATGTTGCCGATCCCGTAGGACGAGACTAATAATTTTTTATCAAAAGCTCATTGTTTTCTTCTACTACCAAAAAAGAAGAAATTAGTTCAGAATATTTCTTAAAACCACGTAACAGGATTGTTGCTGTAAGGTTATATGGGATGTACGAAATGTAGAGTACGTCTTTTCCTATATTTTTTTATCAGTAATTTTCTCTCTACAAAACTTCAACTACGAAACTATTTTGAACATAGCAAAGTTATAATCATTGACTTTTTAAAGTCTTGAAATCGTAGAGCGTTTCATTTATCACGAGTTGTAGGAAGTACAACTTCCTTTTGATGATCAAATTTTTCTTTAAGATCTTTCTATAATGCACTTGGATCTTTAACAGTGCGATATTCGCATTTCAAACTTTCATCAAGGTGACTAGGAAGGAAAATCATCGCTTTCGACTAATCCTGCGATGATGTGGTATTGCTTTCTTTGATTGTCTCCGAGATACCCATTGACTCAAAATGCATTTCTACATCAAGAATCCAAGGCATGTAATTTTTTCCCTATAATATCCAATGCAATGAATTCAAGCCTTGCAAGGTTTGACATGGTGATAAATATATTAATTGTAAAAGTTATTAGAACCATGACTTTATTAATTCAAAGCATAAGTACTATAAGCATTACATGTTATTAAAGTAAATAGCAATAATTAAAAGAGAAATAACTATGAGCATTATTGCTACAATAAAAAGTTGAAATACAATTGGGGATAAATCTGAAATAAGAAGAATGATAATTTGAACAATAATAGCAGTAATAAAAAATATTGTAACTATGTTAAACATATTGTAAAGAATCTAACTATAGATGATTTCTAGAGAGAAGATAGGATATTGAGGAAGATAAGAAACGATATATGAAAGTTAAGAATTTACCAATTTAAAGAACAAAAACTAGCTGTTGTTTAGCAGTTTTATTACCGTTGGAATAGTGTTATAACTGTTAGAATAGTATAAAGACAGTATTGCCCTTACTCGATATTTTAAGAAAAATATAAAGACCATAATTGGTAACAGTAACATATAGACAAATACATAAACAATAACCAACTATAAATTTAAGATAAACAATAGAGCTAAGAAATATATACATATATATATATGTGTGTAGAAATAATAATATGAACGTGCCAATTTACTAGGTAAACCTTTCAAAAGGTATATATGTAGAATATATATAATGGATACGCCAATCTACTAGGTAAATCTTTCAAAGGGTGTATATGCAAAATATGTATAATAGACACGCCAATCTATTTGGTAAACCTTTCGAAGGGTATATATGCAGAATATGTTTAAGAAATTTATAATAATTTTGCAATCACACCACACTTATAATTAGGCCGCAGAGCCTCCACCTTATAGAGATAGTATTATACAAATATAGAAATAAGTGAAAAAAATGATATACCTTTGCCTTTGCTTACGAGAAGTAGAGACTTAAGTTAGAATAATAACGTTCGCGCTTATAACGTGTTATATAAAACTAAGAAATATAAAGACAAAGTAATAGATTTTAAAGAGAGAAAATAGAGAGAGAAAGTCTATCAAACTCTTAATTTTTTTAGATGATACAAAATGACAATAGAAGGGGGTATTTATAGGAAAATTTTAGCTGTAATTGCTACATTAACCACATCTACCATTGCTACAGTACCATATGCTGATGTCAGCGCTTACTTCAGCATGAATATATAGATCTAATTTTGGACACTGATTCTTGGTGGACAGGCACAATTGATTATTGATAACAAAAGACAAATTTTTTTTTCTATTTTTAGATTTTTTTGCATTTTTACGTTAGTATTTTTTTTTGACAAGATCTGAAAAAGAAAAAACTACCAATGTTATCCATCTCCTAATAATTAGATTTGCATATAGAAATAATTTTGATCAAGTTTAAAGGTTTCAAAATGTGTACCATCAATAAAGGTTTTTGTTGAAAAAGTTTTATTTTTTATATTAGTGTGATAAAAATTAAAAAAAAAGGAAAAAACTGTCTTTTAAGTTAGTCGGCTTCGTTTTCAATTTCCGCATGTATTTTTGGATTGTGTTATTTATACATTTATATTTTTTTGAGAACATTTATACATTTATATTTCAAATTTATGCAAATTTGACTCTAAAAACGATTTAAAGCTTTCGTATTTGATATTTTTTTCCTTTAAAGACGCTTAAGGTTTTTTTAATCAAAATTGACTATTGATTAAGAGTACATAAAAATTAAGCATCAAATCAAAATGTTTGTGTCTTTTTTGCGTTTCGAGGTTGTCATCTATGCGAATGCACGTTTGTTGGCCTTTTTATGTTGTTGTCGTTTTTCACTATTTGTGACATTGATCGGTTTTTTGGGGTATCGTTGTTGTATTTGTATGAATTGTATCATATATTTTGTGATGTTCTTGTTTTGTTTAGCCTGATGTTGTTGTTGTCTTTTTATGTCGTTTCGTTCTTACATCATTTTATGTTAAAGGTTTTTTTAACATTTTTGTTTGTCGTTGACAATAATTTATGTTAATGTTGCTTTTCTTGTAATGTCGTTTCTATATGCCACGCCATTTTATTTATTTGTTTATTTTTTCGACCTACAGTCTCCTTTTATCGTTTGATGGCTTAAAAAAAAAAAAAAAGAAAAAGAAATTTAAATCTTGTTGTCGATTTTTCAATGGTTTTCTCGTTATGTACGTTCACGTCGTCTCTCGAATTAATGGAATTAAATTCTTAATATCATTTCTGTTTGGTTTTTTAAGTACCATGGTTCTTCGCTTGTATTTTTTTTTTTTTTTCTAAAGATTACTTGTTGTAGTTTAATTCGATTTTTAGTTCCCTAAAAAAAACGACTTCAAGTTGTATGTTGTTTTCTGTCGTTTTTAAATGTTCATGTCGTACTTGTTGATCTCGTTTCTCCCTGACGTTGTTTTCTCTTCTTCTTTTTTTTTTTTTCCTGTCTTTTTTGTATACTTGTTGTCATACTTGAATAAATCTCCTGTAATATTTATTTATTTTTACGTGCTGTTTGTTCAATTAATTTTTTCAACCACGTTTCTTCTTGATATGTCTCTTTACTTCTGATGTCGTTTTTAGTGAGTCACTTTTTAAATTTGACATCGTTTTTACTTTTGTATTTTTCAAATATTTATTATTTTAGTATCTGCTCATGTGATTTTTCTACCTCTATCTGCGCTTTTCCTTGAGTCATTCTCAAAGAGGTGTCGTTTCACTAGTTATGTCGCCCTTTTATATTGAGTTGTTTATGTTGTCCTTTCTCAATTTGTGTGTTGTTGTTTTTATTTACGTTGTTCTTCTTCTAATGTCTTTCTTATTCTCGAGATTGCAATGTAGTGTTGTAATGCAATTTTTGTTTGGTGTATTCCGTTTTGACATCCCATTGACTAGTTGTCTGTCGTTTTCAAACAGTTATGCCGTTTCTGAAGTTCTTGGTCGTTTCCCAACGTTGTACTTACTTATAACGAATTCAAACATGGAGCAATCCAGAACGCATGAAATAAGTGCCAATGTTTTTCATCCCGGTCGCTCTGATCTGGACCATCTTTCAAAATCGAGAAAAAGGAGAGAGGGAAAAAAATCAACAATCTTCCATCGTACTAAGTTTCCTGGGGAGCCTATTCCTTGGCGACTTTGATTGGGAAAAAAAAGCCTATTTCAAACCTTGGCTCGGTTTAATATATAACTTTGTTTGACAACGTTGTTCCAACTGCTACAGTGTAAAGCTTTCATAGGCTATAATGTAAAACAGAAGTAGACTATAGTATAAAGCTCTCGTATGTTATAATAAATTTGTTTTAACTCTTGGTTTTAACCATATTATCAAAGGCACTCATAGTTTAATTAAGTAGTCGATTTCAATTTTCGGATTGATTTTTTGAAAAAGTTCTCTCATTCAATTCCGTGATCCCCTCAAATTTTGTGACTGTAAAACCATATTTACTCATATTATTTTGGTCAAATCTATTGTCTTCCTATTCTCCCATTTGCTTTATCTTCCTGTCAACCTTGAACCTACTATGGTTCGCAACATGTCGCCATATGGATATTTTCCTATGGCCCTATGTGATCGTCGTGACATGATCTCTCTCATATTCATTGTCGTTTTCACACCCTCTGCAACACCCTCTTCTACCCGTTGAGTACCACCTTTTGTGATTTTATCTAAGAAGATAGGGGAATTTTCATAAATACATCTTTTAAAATTTACTTTTTATTTTAATGCCGTACATGCTCATTTGTAGTATGATTTGACATATAATATAAATGATAGTATAATAAAATTTTTCTAAGTGTGGTATGAATAAACACAACTTTTAAAACGTGGCATAATATGTAATTTTCTCCAGTAACATGGTACCAGTGATGACAGTAACACAGTGGAATACTTTCAGAAGCACAACAGGTTTCCATTGATTGCTTGGTCTGCTACCGCTAACATGGAGGTCACCAGTAGGCTACCACTGATAACCTGATATTGTACTATCAAGCTTTATTTTGGAATCTGGTATTACTAATCAATTCATTGCGAATCTGTCATTTGTGTAAAGTTTCCCTTCGGATTCATTTTACAAGGCAGTTCTGCGTTCAACGTTTGCAATTTTTTGTCGCATTTTAAATTGATGTCGTTTTCGGTTTTTGGTCATTCTTAGAACTTTTAAGAGTTGTTGTTTTCAGTATTTAACGTCGCTTTCAGTGTTATTGCCTTTTTTTTAAGGCATTTACATTTTTGTGTAGTCGTCGTTTTCAGATTTCATTTACTTTTTTTTTTTGTGTAGTCGTCGTTTTCAGATTTCTTGTTTCAAGCTATTGCTTTTTTTATATATGTTTTAAAAAAAGTATTT
>CAMOHE010039924.1:0-11864 GCA_946598075.1 Artocarpus hirsutus | reverse complement strand
TCATAACATGACATATAAATACTTCATAAAAAGGAACTCAAGCAGAATCAAAATGCATGATTCCATTTATGCTCAATTATAAACTTTCAATTATGAGCATTTTATGAATACTCTTTTCTTACTTTAACTTACTATTTCTGTTCCGTAACTTTCTTTATCTTACTTTAACTTTCCATCCTTGTCCTTATCTTTCCTTATCTTTCATTCACTTTCCTTACCTTACTCTAGTGTTCATACCAACTCATTAATCATGAGATCATTAACATGATGCTTCCCTTGCGGAAGACTTAAGACCATCGATCACGTGGTCAAGTACCTCACATCTTAGAGATTAACTTTAACTTTACTTTCATTACCTCATAACATAGAGGCTGGTATGACACTTTTCCTTTATCTTTACATTACTTTCTTATTAATTTAAGTGAGCATGTCAAATGTAATCACATCATATGCAAATACACTTGCAATTCATAACTTGTACCGTGAAATCTATTGCATAACGAATTTAACGTATTACATATCAAATGCATCACGTAATGCAATCACCTTTTGCAAATCATAACATATACTCTAACACTTATTGCATAACATATGCAACATATAATGCAATCACATTTTGTAAATCACAACTTTTATTTCAAAACTTAACTTAATGCATGACAAATGCATCATTAAGCTTATAACTTGAACTATGAAACATTATGCATTGTTAAAATGCAAAACATGCTTTAAATACTTTAAAAAGCATAACTTGGACTTTTTAAACATTGTGCATACTAATATGCAAATAGACTGTAAACATAGTACTTGCAAATTCATTGCAAATCTTACATTGAACCTTTAAAACTTTTGCATAATAAATGCAAACATACTTTAGAAACAACTTGCATAATACTTGCAAGCTCATTTATAAACGTATAACAAAAGATTTAAAAATCATTTACTTCATGCTGTAGGTGAAGTCTGAACTTACCCGTACTATGCTCTAGCGTACTCTATTCCTTTCCTGTCTCGTTCCTTTCTCATTCCTTTTCCTTTCGTTGGTCGGCTTCTATGTCCTGATCATATGACAGCCGACTCATTCATAATCTTCCTTTTTATCAATCCACTCGATTAATAATAAAACATAAACGTTAAACATTCTTTCCCTTTTTCATAACTCGATATACCATCGGTTTACCCTTTTCTTTCATTTCCTTAATTTCGTAACCCATTGGGTTACCTCACGTTTACTTAAACATCCTTATTAAAACTCTCGTCACACATGGCGGTCACATTACTCAACACATTATGGAACATTTTCTATCTAATAACGTTATGCTAAATTGGAGTGTCTGGCTCCGTTCTAGCCATTTTCGTAAAAATGACGATTTTACCCTTGGCGGGTTTTTCGTCCATTTCTTGACTTAACCAAATTCATTACTTAACTTTAACATTGCCTTATGTACATAATATGGAAAAATCATCACTAAGAAACATTTTCCGACATCGGGCATTTCAGGTCTGTTTTGGTCATTTTTCATAAAATGACCATTTTGCCCTTCGTGTCATTTTCCTTCATTCTTTCCTTAACTGAACTTTAAATCCTTAAAACTTAGCATATATCTCAATGCATTTTAATACAGTACATACTGTAGGCAAGATTGCTACTTACTTGGACTCTGAGCTATGCGGGTTTGGTTGTACCTCGCTGTATCCACAGTATATGAAGCATCCTCTACAGTGCTCCTCGAGCTACCATACATGGCTAAGAATGCTTCCTAGAGATCATACATTCTTTAACATGTCATTTTGGACTCCGATATTGCTGTTTGAATCGCCTCGATCCACGTGCAGTCAGCACCGGATGATTTTCACCAAAGTGGAATTAGCTTGAACAAAGGTCACCGTTGCGTTCAGAGCATCAAAACGAGTCAGGAGGTGGTCTCGGATAGTCGATCGGAGATCCGGATCGTAAAATCCCATACTAGCCTTTGACCGGCCGTTGACCACCGTTGATCGCCATTGACCGGTGCCAACTGGCCTCGTTGGTGGCTAAGCTTGAGTCTACCCCCTCTAAATTGACCCTACTGAGTCCAGTAGCGGGGTCAATTTCATGCAATTCAGCCTCTAACCATGAAAATCGAGGCTACCGTCGATGGTGAAAAAACACCACACCGATCTCGGTTTTCGGCCATGATATCGTGAAATTGACTTGGGGAAAAGCTTCCCCAAGTCCCTCTGAGCATTTCCCCCATGGTAGGGCTACTCAACACCACCTGGAATGGTAGTCCCGAGACTCCCACGGCAGCGCTAAGTGGCGGACGTCGACCGAGCTCCTCTGACGGTGGTCTCGTGCAATTGAGGAGTCAAATCTCCTCCTCTCAACTCTCTGAGGGTGTTCGTGCCCTCAATTTGGCTCAACACGGCCTAAAACAGCAAACCCGAGCTCCTCATGATGGCGATGGCAGGCGTTGGTCGTTCTCCGGCCGGCAACGGTGCTACCGTGTAATTAACTTGGGGGTTTCACTTGCCGTCCACCTATGGCCACTTTGGCAACGACGGTGTGCCTCACCGTCGCCATAATCGGCGATACCCATGGCGGCTTGACAGCAGAGATAGGGCAGCTCGGACGAGGTTCTTCCAGCTGGAATTGAGCTGGGAAATGGGTACCATCCTGCTCCTCTCATCACCCTGAGTCGATAGAGACCAAAATCACCTCGATTGGTGGTCGGACGGAGGAGAAATCAGCTCGGGAAGAAATGGGTCTCACCACCACTTTGGGTAGCGCGTGAGCCCTCCTTCGGCCATGTTTTGGGATGCTCGGCACACCGTTGAACTCAACTCGTCGAGATCTTTCCAACGGTGTAGGATGTGTCGAAAACAGAGCTTAAAATCTCAAATTCATTTTTGTGAGGAGAGAGAAAGTCTAATAATTATCTGAATTTTCCCTTTTTTTCTCTCTTTGCTTTTATATAAAAAAGTGTAATCTACACTTTTTACACAGTCCAATCCTGTACTGTGTGACTTTACAACAGTCTAATTCTTACACTGCATTGCTTTTACAGTGTAATTTGCATATTGCATAATTTCATCAGTGTATTTTTCTTACACTGTATTATTCCAATACCGTATAATTTTCATGTTATTATACAGTACTTTTCCTTAAATCACGTTTTTCTTCTCAATTTAATCCTTAATTTAATGCATTTTCAGTGCATTAAAATTTCGGGTTGTTACAAGTGTACTGGGCAACCATCCCATGTTCTTGAAGAAACTTCGCAAATGGACCAGGCCCTTGTCCATCTTTGGTGTATCTACCATAGTATTCACCACCTCTATCAGATCTCACTATCTTTATTTGCTTACCACATTGTTTCTCTACTTCTGCCTTAAACACCTTAAAGGCATCTATAGCTTCATTTTTATTATGAAGCAAGTAGAGATACATATATTGTGAGTAATCATCAATAAAAGTAATGAAACACTTTTGACCATATCCGTCTATGTCTAGACTACAAATATCCGTATGTATGATCTCTAATATGTTTGAACTCCTCTTGGCACCTTTCTTTGACATATTGGTCTCTTTCCCTTTATGCAGTCCACACAAGTGTCAAAGTCAGTAAAATCTAGAGTACTAAGTACCCCATCATTCACTAATCTCTTTATTCTCTCAATTGAGATATGACCCAACCTATGGTACCACAAAATAGAGGATTCTTCATTCATAACACATCTCTTAATGCCAGCATTATCATTAACATGCATAGAAGTATAAGAAGTTTTATTTTGTAAATTAATTTTGAAAAGACCATTTGACAACGTACCATTTCCAATAAGTTCAGATCTATAAAACAAACTAAAAATAGTGTTTGAAAAATTAAAGGAAAAACCCAACGGTATAAGCCTTGAAACTGAAATTAAGTTCCTAGAAAAACTAGGAATATAAAATATCTTTTCCAACTCTAAAACAAAACCATTATTTAAAATTAATTTGCATGTTCCGACTGCTTCCACATGTGAGCGCATCTTGTTGCCTGAATAGATGCACAGCTTACTTCCCACTGGCTTCCTTAGGTTTTGCAACCCCTGTAAGGAATTAGTGACATGGATTGTAGAACCAGAATCAATCCACTATGTGTTATGCCCAACATCAACCATATTAGATTCATAACAAACAAGTGAGAATTGAGTACCTTTTTTATCAAGCCATTTCTGATATTTAGGGCAATCCTTCTTTATGAGCCCTTTCATTTTGCAAAAGAAGCACCTCGATTCCATCTTGATATCAGCTTGTGCAGGCAGTTTACCTTTTCCCTTATTCTTGGCTTGCCCCTTATTCTTCCTTTGAGTTGCCAGATACATACTCTCTCTTGCTTCCATAAGAAGCCTTCCTTCTTCCTGAACACACATGGTCATCAATTCATTGATGGACCACTTATCCTTATGTGTGTTGTAGGATATTTTGAAAGGTCCATATTGATGTGGGAGAGTGTTAAGGATGTAGTGCACAAGGAAGGTTTCAGACATCTCAACCTCAAGAGTCTTCAGCTGAGCCGCTATATCCCTCATTTGCATGATGTGCTCACGTACACCATGAATTCCGGTGAGCTTTATGGATGAAAACTTCATTATTAAGGTGCTTGCCAAAGCTTTGTCTGATGTAGCAAACTGCTCATCAATTGCCTTCATCAAAGCTCGCACATTGTCATATTGCTCCAATGAACCACATACACCAGCCGAGATCTTGGTCTTTATGAACATTACGCAGAGGCGATTAGATCGCTCCTATTTTTCATGACAATCAACATCATCCGGTTGGCTGGTCTCCGTAATGGCAGGTGGTTCATCCTTACGGATAGCAAAGTCAATGTCATTACGCCTAGATGAAGGAGAATTCTCTCCTTCCACACCTTATAGTTATCACCCTTAAGTTCAAGAATGTCACATTGAAAATCAGAGTAATTCAAAGTTTGCAAGGCTGCATAATAAAACATACATGCTTATGTTACTAAATTGAGGCTACAATACTTTTGACATGTTTACCAATGTAAATCATGCATTAAAATATGAATCAAATGACATAAAAATTGCTTGTGGGCTAAATTTTTAAATCAAACAGATTCATATATCCTTATAATGACATTGTCAAATTATATTCCCCTTTCTTAATTTTGTGGGTAAATTAAGAAAGATAATTTGATACATCATCCTAATTAATCGTATTAAATATAATAAAAATTCTTGTGGGATAAAATTTATTATATTACATATGATTAATCACAATTTAATGTCCTTTTACCATATGTGATTTTAAACACTTAATATAATTTTGTATAATCAAAGATGTTATGGCTACTCTTTAATAATTCAAAATTATATACATCACTAGACATTTATTATAAAATTTTGCTCATAAATAAATTGCATTTACCTAAAGCAATAAATATGAACAAAGAACCCATAATTTATGTACCAATTTTCATTATTTATAGATTAAAATTATACATTCAAAAACATAATTTAGCACATTATTGTGCAAAATTTAAATGTACTAAATTATTTAACTTAATATTGCATGCATAATTTTAAATCACAAATTATTCATAATGAACACTATATGCACATAAATTTACAAAATTTTATCTATAAAAATACAGTATAATATTCATAACAAATACCAAAAATTATGAATATTTAAAATTATGAATTTTTCATAATTTAATTCCATAATATGAAAATTTTCATAAATATCAAAATTGTGGATATTATGAAAATCACATAAAATTATAAAACCTAAAATTTTATGAAATTTTCCTCAAAAACATCAATTTATGAAATCTGGAAAAAATTAAATTTTTTTTTTCATTTTCAGGTTTTTTTTTTAAATTTTCTCCCCATTGAAAACGACATGTCGTTTTAAGCATTAAGCCTAAAAACGACGTGTCATTTCAGTAATTGAAACGTAGCATGCCATCAGTCCAAACGACATGTCATTTTCGTTTTCCTTTATGCTAAGCAATTCTTAGCCTTGCGAAAACGACGTCATTTTTCAGCAAGACTAATGTCAAAACGACGTGTCGTTTGGTTACTCGGGCACTTCATCTTTAACCTCTAGCCAGGTCATCTTGACCCGGTTTTGACCTAGAACATAACCCAGCTGTTTCTAAGCCTATCGGACATGGATTTTGACGTTTCAAATCGCAAAATTCTTAGAAATTGAATGTCTAAATGATTTCTAATCTTAGTTTCAATTAAGATAAGCTAAATTCAAAAACCCAAATATCAAAAAAAAAATTTCAACCGTGAATATCAAAAACTGTATATTTCCTAGATTTCTTTATGCAAAACAGAGGTCTCCAACCGCTTGGATATCAAATGTAATGTATAAAACAATGATTTTGACATGCCAAAACTATATACATATCAAAAACATAAAACGGAAGCGTGTAAAGATTATACCTCCAACCATTGCTATCACTGTGTAGTTTTGTCACAATTGACGAACGATGCACCACCAGTTTTGGTTGCTTCTACCACTCTAACACTCAAAATGATGGTGTATCTACTGGATATGAGAGAGAGGTGATAAGGACCAAACTGAGAATTTTTTTTTTTTTTCTCTGCTATAAAATCCTTCCATCAAGGATTTCTTATACTGCTTCAAATGCAGTTACCAGAAAAAAAATCTTAATTATGGTTTTAATGAAAACATAAATAGAAAACCATTTGTATGCAAAACCATTAAAAGAAATAAATTGGTTTCAATTCGAAATCATTAGTAATACAATGGTTACAATTCATACTCGAGTTTCTACTTGGGTGTCACAGGCTTGGTTGTGTGCTCGCCAAGTCAACCCTTGTTTGTTGGATCTGCAACATTTAAACCACTTGGACCTCAGTGGAAATGACTTTCAAGGTAGCCAGATTCCCAAGTTTTTTGGCTCCATGAAACATCTGCAGTATCTTAACCTCTCCAAAGCAAATTTCAGCGGATGGGTTCCTCACGAGATTGGAAATCTTACTAGCTTGCGGGTTCTTGATATTCACGATCCTCATTTCGGCGCATTATATGTTGGTAGTACTTTGCAGTGGGCATCCAGTCTCCTGTCTTTGCAATACCTTGACATGAGCTTTGTGAATGTTGGGAATGTACCGGATTTGACGCAGGTACATCTTATGCTCCCTTCTCCATTGCAGATACACTTGTCTTTGCGTGGATTCCGCAATACTCAACATCCTCGCTATTCTGTAAATTCCGCATTCTTTGCAAGGGTTGAATAGCTAGATCTTTCCTATAATTTACTTCAAACGCCGAGTCTCAATGTCGTCCACAATATGACATCTCTTAAAGAACTTGATCTTTCGTCGAACTATGCTTTCAGTTCTTCAATCCCATTGTGGTTGGGTAATTTCAAAAGCCTAGTTCATCTTGATTTTGACAGCTTTGAAGGCGGTGAATTATTGTCAATTTTAAACATTACTTGCTTACTAAAGTCATTGGATTTGTCATTCAACCAAATCCATGCACGTGTACTTGGAACATCTCAATAATTCACCAAGCTGCATCAAGTACAATTTAGAGTCCCTAAATATTGGAGGTACTAACAAAATTAGTGGTCCTTGTCAGGTTGGTTGGAGAAACTAAAACCTTTAAAGGACCTTGATCTTCATGGAAATTCATTTCATGGTCCAATTCCAACATAAGTTGGAACTTTATTATCATCCTTAAGAACGTTGGATTTGTTATACAGTCGAATAAATGGGACCATTCCCGAATCGTTGGGGGAATTGTCATCGACCTTGGAACAAATAGATCTTTCTTTTAATCAGTTGGGTGGGACTATCCCAAAAGCCCTTGGAAGCTTGCCAATGTTGAGGAAGTTGCGTCTTTCTAACAATAAGCTAAATGGAACTGTGCCAAAAAGTCTTGGAAAGCTGGTATACTTTGAGACCTTGAATATCTCTTACAATTTCTTGGAAGGTGTTGTCTCTGAGGTTAATTTTGATAATCTTTCAAGACTGAAAGAGTTGATTATTGATTTGAATCGTTTGATATGTAAAATAAAACCCGCTAGTATCCCTCCTTTAAGTCTTAAGGTACATTCACATGGCATCTTGCAAATTTCTTTCCTCAATGGCTTCATACACAAGAGGAGGCTTTCGAATCAAATATTTCTAATGCTACTGTCTTTGGAAGTTTTCCAGTTTGGTTCCAGAGTTTGAGACTCACACCCCTACCAATGAATATTGTTGATTTTATGCCTCTACTGGACACTCTTATTCTCGGAAAAAACCTGATAAACGGTACAATTCCAAGTACATTGTGCTAGATGGAATCGCTAAATTTTCTAGATCTTTCAAGAAACAATCTACGTGGGAACAAGCCTCATTGTTGGAGAGATACAAACAGAAGATTGGATGTCATCAATTTTTCATACAACAATCTATAAGGGACAATGCCAAGCTCAATTGGTAACCTCGCGGTTCTTAAGTCGTTGCATCTCAACAAAAATAAGCTCAGCGGGGAACTTCCTCTAGCCTTGAGAAATTGCGGAGGGTTAGAACTTATGGATCTCGGCAAAAACAAATTTTCTGGACTTATACCAACCTGGATTGGAGAGAGCCTTCAAAGGTTGACGATACTGAGGCTGCTCAAAAATATGTTTGGTGCACTATTCCTCTAACATTGTGCATACTTTCTAGACTGCAAATTTTAGACGTCTCACACAACAAATTGACAGGAAAAATTCCTCATTGCTTCAACAATCTCACTGGCATGATTGTGGAAAACGACGTACCTCCTAGTTGTGACATCCAATGGGAAAAAAAGCTCCGAGAGGTCATGAAAGGATGAGAACTCGAGCATAAAAAAATGCAGCTGGAACTTCTTTACTTTATGGACCCCTCAAGCAACAAGTTAGATGGAGCTACTCCTAAGGAGTTGTGTGTGCTCTCTGGACTGCGTGGTTTGAATTTGTCACTCAATCATTTGTCTTGTAGTATTCCAAAAAGGATCGGGGAGCTTAAGTTATTGGAATCTCTCGATCTCTCACACAACCACCTTTTGCGGCGCAATTCCTAAGAGCTTGTGGAACTTCTTGTTTTTGAGCACACTCAGCATATCGTACAACAACTTGTCAGGAAAAATTTCAAATGGCAATCAGCTCCAAGCTCTTCAAGATCCCCATTCGATTTACGCAGGAAATGACCAACTTTGCGGTGCCCCATTGCCAAAGAAATGCCCGAGCAATGATGATTCGGTTCAATCTCTTACCGACATCAACCATGAAGATGAAGGGCAGCAAGAAGATAAGCTCGAAAGAATATGGTTTTACTTTGCCATTGCACTCGGATATGTAACCGGTTTGTGGGCAGTTGTTGCAACTGTGATGTTCAAAAGAAATTGGAGAATTGCTCATTTCGGTTTTCTTTACAGCATCAAAGATAGGATGTACTTTGCAATGCTATCAATAAAACCGAAGGAATAAAGAAGATGATGGTGAAGAGTACAACCGATGCCTATGCTATTTAATAATTGTCTTTCTAGCAACTTCTTTTTTAGAACTTCATACTTGTTCTTGTTATGTTTTACTTTGCTTTGTTTGTGATGCTACTCAACAAGTTGTAATGCATTGATAAAAACGTGTTTCTTCACTCTTAATGTCCTTTCCTATACTTTTTTAAATAGTATCTTGTAATTAATCTTAGTTTTCAGTATAATTCTCGCTTATATATAAGAAATATAATACGTCATAATAAAAAGAAAAGAATTGAACATAAATATAATTCTCCGCAAAACGTGGAGGTATTCACAGGTTTCAGGTTTGTATTGAAATTATGTAGACGCAAACGGGGTGCCATCTTCAAGAGCTTTTAGGACATCTGCACCTCACTTTAAACATATGCAATTACTAAGAACGTTATACTATAACATATTTTGGTTACACTATGCAATTACTAAGAGCTTTACACTGCTCACGAGTGAAACTACGACTTCTAATTAGATTGCCAAACACCCTATGTAAGCATCTAATAATTATGCTAAAAGGGGTTCCTTTTTTATTTTTGTTGTAAAGACTTGTACCGAGGATTGGACATTAACAGGTTGTTTGGATGAGTGGTGGGAAGGGAACCACGATTCTCACCATTTTTTCAGTTATAAATAGTGTAAAGCTCTCACATGCTACAATAACAATAAAAAAAAATCGCTACAGTGTAAAGCTCTCACATGCTACAACAAAAATGGTTTTAACTAATAGTTCTCACTGTCCTTTCAAACTAAAAGTCAAAATGCATTACGATTAGAGTGTAACCAGAATAATGTGGTAGGGCCAGCATTATGATTCTTTAAATTTTTTTTTGGTTGGTTAGATCCTTTTTTAGACAAAGCGCCAAAAACAGATAAGTAACTTAATTACATATCAACCCTTATATCCAACAACGGATCTAAGCTCATTTATTTGCACAGTTGGTCTAAATGAGTATCAACGTCTAAGTGTAGTTAAAACTAAAATTTTTGAACTGAAAAGTTTTTTTATTGTACTTCATTTTTTTTATCACTTAACGTATTAAAATTTTACACTGTAATAACCAAAAGTTTTAGTTTGAACAAATTTTGTCAAATGCTACTTAAAACTTTCACCTTCTTGCTTTACACGTGAACGACCACTGTGGCAATTACAAATTTAAAGTTAAACAATAAATATTAAACTAAATACGAACTAGATATGCAACAAACATTAAGCATATAATATCATAAAACGAAAACAAGAAAATCGAATTATCTCCCGCCATTGATGGTTACTGCAATCCGAACCTAAAGCTCTGCTGTAGCATTGGTTCTACATAATTGGGCTGCCTTGGAAGCTTCCAGCCCTTCTTCAAACTCAGCCAACGATGGTGCAAAACAGAAATTAAGAATGAGACAACTGGGGAACCAAAAGTTTTCTCAGTACATAGGACGTGTCCATCACACAATCTATTCTATAATAATAACATTATTTTGAATATGGGCCACTTTAAAGATAGGTAATGTATAAGTGTTGTAAGCACTTCTACATGATATATATATTAACTTAAGTACACCGAACACTTATATTTTATGAGTACATGATTTCTTACAGTCTCCCATTTAGCCCATATAATCCATTATTTAAGGCAATAAAATAAAAATACATAAATCATCATGACAATAAGTCTTTTAAAAGAGAGTATTATCTTCCATATATCAAAATGTATTACCTCTTTTAATATTTAATGAATAAACCCTATAGGTCCAAACTTAATGATATTTCTTAAAATAAATAAATAAATGTGTACACAAAACAAATATGAGAAAATATCACAACTGAATTAGAGTTTCATTGGCATGCCTTTTGTCAAAGGATCAACTATCATCGATTCAGTGTTAACGTATTCAATGACTACTATTTTATCTTTAACATGTTCTCTTATGCCTAAATATTTAATGTCGACATGCTTGCTTCGACTACCACTTTTGTTGTTTTTAGCTATAAAAACTGCAGTTAAATTGTCATAATATATTCTCAATGGCCTAGAAATCGAATCTACAATTCTAAGCCCGGAAATGAAATTCTTCATCTATGCAGCATGCAAGGTTGCCTCAAAACAAAATACGAACTCAGCCTCGATAATAGAAATAGAGGTCAAAGTCTGTTTTGTACCTCTTCAAGATACAGCTCTACCGGCAAACATAAAAATGTACCTAGATATTAATTTTTGCGAATCAATACAGCCAGTGAAGTCCGAATCTAAGTAGTCAATTACCTCTAGGTTTTCAGTTCGTTTATACGTAAGCATGTAGTCTTTGGTCCCTTGAAGATACCTCATCACTTTCTTTGTAACTCTCTAGTAATCCA
>CAMOHE010039923.1:0-76132 GCA_946598075.1 Artocarpus hirsutus | reverse complement strand
CATCTTTAATGTATAATTTTTGTGTTCAAAGTTCATGCAAATTTCTAATTATGTTAGCATGCATATTTGAGCATTTATGAACAAAAACTTGAGTCTTGAATTAAAACCGACAACCAACTTTTATTTTGGTTTGATGATGATTTTGATATAAAACTTGTGAGAATATGTTTATTATGATTATATAATGCATACTGCATATTTTGAAATGATTTTGGGATTTTGATCAAGGATAATATGCTTTGAGTTAAAGAAGAACTTGACATTCCATAAACTTTGTAATACCTCCATGGACAGTGGCTCTTTTTTGAAATTCTAGGATTTGATGAAAATGAATTTTGTAAATTGGTTTGCATATTTAAAAAGCACACATCTTAAGCTTTCCAACGAGCTATCATGAGCCTAAATCGGAGTTGTATTTTATTTTCTATGAATTTTTAATTCTCGGATTGGAAACTAGTAAACCTACCAGTGGCAGTATATCACCCGTCTACCTTAAGTAAACCACCTGTTAACCCATGTGCTAATTATAGATAGTGAACCCAACTTTGCTCACCTTCTAATCCCTTAATATCTTGCAACATTTTCAACACTATCCTAAGTGATTTATGAATCTTATTAGAGACTAAAATATGTAGATTTACACATAATTCATTTATGGATGTGGTTATATGTTATGCTTTAGTTTTAATTGTCTTTATGTAGGACTTAGGATCAAGAGTGTGTGGAGCTAACGTTAATTAATTTTGAGATTAAAAGATTGTTGAGAAGCTTGAAAGGTAGGGATTTTATTACTCATCTTTTGTAAGGTTTTATGGAATTAAAATTGATTGTTTTGCCATAAGATATATGTATCTATGTTAAACTGCTATCATATGAGAATCACATATGAAACTATGACATGAACTCGCCCTGTATTGATTAGCGAGGAACATAATGAATTAACATATGTTGTTATAAATTGGGAAGCATGGTTAGAAAAATTGACTCTATAAATAATGATTAAACATTGAGAAATGGTGAGACGTGAAGAGGACGACGGTTACGTCCTTGGGCACGAATACCCTAAAAGGTAAAATAGGGGGAGGTGATGACGCTCCCTGGGGTTGAAAGTCCCAGAACACATTGTACAGGAATCGACTTGGTGAGGACTCGGGGCTTGATGTCCCCTCACTGGAATACCCTTGGAATGTTTGGAGGGTAGCCAAGCACGCCCATTTGGGTTTCGATAAGTTGAGTGATACTTTATGTAATGTGGATATCTAGAAATAATAATGAATATTAATATTGTATATATGTATATGTATGAAACTTGGTAATGATTAACTATGGTATCCACGAAATATGATCATAATAAATTACATAATTTGGATAATGATGAAAACTAACTAACCATGCAGATTTAATGTGGTAAAGAATAAAACCTTAAGGTGAATAATGGTTTTTCCTACTGAGCATGTTGTCACTCATTCCCTTATATTTTCCTCTTTTCAAGACTCACTAATTGTGAGATGGTTACAAGAAAAACAGTTGAGGAAGCTATGTAGTTATATTATGTTGGAATTGCTTCAAATGCAAAGAATGATCTGCATGTTAATGTAAGCATCAATTGTTACTTTCTGTGACTATATTAAGATTTGTTGAGGGTTACAATGATGATGATGACAGTTGTATATTATTAAAATTTAAGGTGCTGCATTAAACTGTGGTTTATTTATTTGTTTATGTTTTATTTTTATTTTGAGAGTTTCTATTTAAGTCCCGAGCAAATTACTTTGATATTTTATCTTTATTTTTTGATTTTCATTTTATTTATTTAAAACTTGTTAACCCCCATATAGGGGTGTTATATAATTTTTTCCTAAGTTTAGCCGAGGGGGAAGGTCCATTCTCGGCCAGGGTTAACCACAACACTATGTAGCACCTTGTAGCCCCCCTTAGGCTTGTTTAAGTTCACTTGAACTTTTATAAGTCTAATTATGGTCGGGAGTTATGTTCCCAGAATCATTGCTGTGTCAGGGCAACTTTTGGCCTGGTTGTCCATATGGTGACGGACTGGTGGACTAGTGTTTCAAGTCCATTCATGGTCGATATCATGCCAAACAGCCCCTAGTTTGGTTAATCAAGATGACTCCCCCTCTTCGAGAGTTGTAATCAGGTCCCTTGGACGGGAGTTAGGGCGGCTTCCCCTTTTTGGGGATTATGGCCTTTTGACGTGAATCCCTTGGAGGAATTCTGTATGACAAGTATTTTCATAAACATTTCTTTTTTACATCTTGGCTCTGCCTAGCAGGCCTTCTTACAAAAGAATGGAGCCAAAGGTCAAAAAAGGTGTTCTGGCTTTTGTTTGCAAAAGAATCTTTTCAGGTGCTCAGCGTTCCAAGGGTGGCCGAGCATGTTCCCTTCCATGTTGGAGGATTTGTAGGTGCTTGGCCTCACAATTCCAATGACTTTAAGCTGGCCATCCCACTTTGGCCCGAACAAGCCGAGCCCGGGCTGCTGGACTATGACATTCTTGAGTACCAAGTCACCAACTTTGAAGCTTCTCGGTTGGACTCATTTGTTATAATACCGAGCAACCACTTGGTTCCATGTTGTAGTGCGAATTATCGCCCAATGTCTTTTTTCCTCGAGCAAATCGAGCTCGGACATCATGATTTTAGTGTTCCAAAGATCATCATATTCCATCAAGTGGTTGTGCGCTCTTAATTGGTGTTGGGATGCTCGTCTCAGCCTTAACAACGTAACTTTTTTCTTTTCTTACTCATGCTTAATAAAATTTAGGGTTGGTGGCTCTACCCCCACACCCCTAGGAGGGGGGCTTCCTGTCCTCATTCTAAACCCTATGATGACCTTATCAGAAAGGTCGATCCTCGCAATCCTCTACATAAGGTGAATATTCAAAAGGCGATAATTAGGTCCACACTTCTTAACACTAAATTCAATCACATGCCAAAAAAGGTGCTTCTATTGTTGTCGTTGTTGAAGAAGAAAAAGAAGAAGAAGATTTGAAGAGGTAATGGTCGGTTTTGTGGAAAAGAGGAATTATAATGGTTGTGGTGTTAGGGAATCTAAGGAGAGAGACGGGGAAAAAAAAAAAAAGGGAGTGTAGTGTCAACCATTGGAGTGAAGAAGAAACTAGAAGATTGGTTTTTGCCCTGCAAATGAGAATGGTAAAAGAAAGAAGACAATCTTTTTTTTTTCTTTTTAAATAAATGTTCTTGATTTATTTAAGGCTATTTTAGTCCTTTCAAAGCAATTTATGTCCATGTGACCCAAACTATAAGAAAATTTATCTCTGTTAATTAATTTAGTCCTTTTGTACCAAAAAAATATTTAGGTTAGTTAAATAAAAAAAAAAAAAAAGAAATTTGGCTGGGTGACCATTTGGCTACCCAACTTAAAATTTTTAGCAACCTTATTTTAATTTAGGGATATGGTTGGAGGTTTTTGCGATGTTGTTTGTGTACTTTTTTTATTTTGCAATGGTATCCCCATTTTTTATCCTCCTCATCTCTCTCTCTGCTGTCAACTCTCCACACTTTATGTCTATCGCTGCAGCAACCTTAATTTGGAGGTATACTAGGTGTCAGAGTTCTCGAGCAGGGAGGATAAAGGTCTCACGGTAGGTTACATGAAGCTGGCGGCGAAGAGTTCTCGTGTGGGGAGCAGAAAAGTCTCATAACGACAAAGACAACGATCGACTCTGATGATCTTCACAAGCGCAGCAGCTGTAGCGTTCGTGTAAGGCTAGATCTCTGTCACATAATCTTCTCCAACATTGAGGGGAGATCGTCGAGGGGCTTCGCGACGGCTAAATTTACAAGGAGACATTGGCAGTGGCAGCTCTTAGCATCGGGACATCCAAAAGCAACGCTAGGCTCACAGGACAGGGCTAATCCGGAGTTGCGTGACTGCTAGTTGTAGTTACAGAAAAGAGAAAAGTAAAATAGAGAGGGGAGAGAAAATATGAGAGTTTGGGGTTTTCTTTTGTTATTTACTTATGTATTAGAGTTTATCATCGATGTACTAAGGTCTATTATTAATATATTAGGTTTTTTAACACTGTTATATTACGGTTTATCACTAATTTACTACAATTTATTAATGATGTATTAGAGTATATCATTAGTGTATACTAGCTAATTAATAATAATAAAAGTTATTTTTGTCACTTTGATTTTATAATTAATGAGGAAGATCATTTTCCCTAATTTAGAAAAAGTATGGTCTTTTATTTTAAAGAGACCATTAAAAAGGTTATTTACTTCAATATTCTTAAAAAAATATTAAAGACTAATTCATCACTTGCTTAAAAAGATGAGGACTATTTGAGCTATTAACCCTACTATATATTATGGATAGATTTCCTAATATGATAAAGTCAATAAATAAATTAAAGTTAAACGTTGCAAAAATAGAAATCACAAAATTAAACTATTTAATAAATGGAAAGATAATTGTCAACTTTCTCAAATAATGTCCTCCAAGATCAACAAGAAATGTGAATCCGTCACTTCTGTTAAACATGTACAAACTAGATATGAATTAACGTAAAAGGGCCACATGATTCTTAACAAATAGATGGTAGAAAAGAGGTATCGATTCGTTTTACTTTCTCAAAATCTTTTGATGAGCTCTCCAATGTGCCAGGGAGTGGTTGTGATTAAATAATTTGATGTTTCAATTCGGTCAATGAATTACTTTCTTTTTTGAAAAACTCTATTTTGTAACATTGTCTCTGATGAGATTGGGATAAATAGGAATGCTCTTTCTTTTTTGTCTTTTTACTGCTCTATTCATATAGGAATGCTCTTTCTTTTTGTCTTTTTACGCTCTATTTCTACAAAAATATTAGTAATTTAAAATGAGCTCATATTGTCTAATCACTTAAAATAGTAATGTTAGAAATCAAATAGTAAATCTGATAAAAGTAGTAAATCTGATGAAAATATTATGACCTCTATAAATTGCCTATTGCAAATATAGTTTTATTTACATCTTATCGCAAAATTCTCTCCAATTATTTTGTATAAAAATTCATAAAATAATATTTTTGAGAACCAAACACATTTGATTACTCACTACAAAAAATTATGTTTTTAGCAAAAGTACTTTTATCGATAACAATTAAGTGGACTTTTTAGTGACGCCAACTAATTCTGACGAACTAGTGGAAAGTTGTTATTTGTTAGCTTTTGGACCAACTTTTAGCGATGACATGTCTATGTGGCAAAGCAGACAATAAAAGGTTTGTTTACCATAAAAAAACATTAATATAATTAGTGGATCTGTCACGCCCCAAAGTACGGGAGGTGACGTGGTAGGTAAATCAAGTTAATTAAGAATAAATTTGAATAAAAACATAAGTTTAAGAATTTAATAAATTATACAAAATGTGATAATTTAAAATCCCCTTTTTTTTTAACAAACATTTATAATAATTTAACAAATAAGATAGAAATAAAATGAAATAAAACATTAAAGAGGGCAAGGAGAGTACGTGTTGGGTTCCACCAGCCCATAATGTGTGCACACAAATAGTATCGATAATAAATTATTACAGTCATAGTCCAATCGTGAGAAATAAATTTAAATAATACATGCCTTGAATTACTACAGCTAATAACTTACTCAAGGTCCTTTATTGCTCGCAAGTCTAGGCAGTGGACTCTCTATCGACCCTAAGCTGGATTTCACCTAAAGGGGGAAAAGTTTGAACACAAGTAAAAAGTGAGCAAAAGGCTTAGTAGGACTAAGGTTTTAAAAACGAGTAATTAATTTTAAATACGAAATTTACCTTATTAAGAAATAATTAGAACAAAGTTTCAATAATAAATAAATAAACAAATACTTAATTGATTAAATAAACGAATAAATAATTAAATAAATTTATTTAAACAAGTCTTAACAAAAATGTTCGTCCAGAAAGTACTTTTACATTCTTTTCTAAGCAAACCATGATAATCACCATCGAAGTGGCCCATTTGGGTTTCGGGACCTGCCCCCAAGGTCACACACTACACGACCCGATCTCTGATATGGCATCATGTCCACATATATATATATATATATATTTCTATTATTGTTATTTAAAACCCACTTACCAAGTGTTCTTAATTACATTCATTATTCGATTCATTATGAGCACGCATCCTCTGAAAATTAAGGAAAATTTGCTAAGAGGTTTATCTAAATCGTTCCTTGGAATTCGTTTTAAAGAAATCATTTCGAAAGAAATTATCTTGAAGGAAATCATTTTCTAAAAGGTCATTTCGAAAGAAATCATGTTGTGGCCAGAGGTCCCTTTTTGAAAACGTTTAGAACGTTATGTCACTTATTGAAAACATTTTGGTAGAATTCCTTTTGAGATCAAAATCCTTTAAAGACAAGGTTACCAAGAAAAAGGGGTAGAAGTCCTACCTCAATATCTAGCATCATGACTTAGCACCGTAGTTCCGCTCCGCTATACATTAGCTCCACGGAACCACGAACCACCTTGATTTAATCTTCAAATCGTGTTTTCGATCGTCCAAGCATGTTCCCGAGCTTCCAATCAACTGAAAACCAAAGCTTGTGCTTGATTTTTGAATCAAAATTTGAGAGGATGAGAGAGAGTAAGAGAGATAGAGAGACAGAGAAAGAGTGAACGTGAAAAAGAAAAAAGGGGAGAGAGAGTTTAAATAAACAAAGAGAGAGAAACGAAACCAGTAAAAGAAACCATATACCGCCCATAGTTTTGAAAATGACGTGGTTGGTACTTGACAAATTGTTTTGTTCCAAAAATTTAGAATAATTAGAAGTGATTAAAAATCATTAAAATAGTCAAGAGCCACATTAATTTAAAAATGTCACAAAATAGCCAAATTAAATTTAAAAATACACCATGGTATACTAATTCACCATTTTACATACTAATATCACTTAATAAATTTTGGGGCGTTACAGGATCCAACTGTTACCCAATAACAGTCTTAGCGATGAAATTTTAACTTTTAGTGACAACTTTTATCATCAATGAAATTTTTTTGAATTTTCATTTAAATTTTAATGTTGAAATCAAGTAGGTTAGAAGATTTTATAAGACTTTTAATGACAACATATGTTATCGTTAAAATTTGTGTCGTCACTAAAGGTGCAATTAAGCTAAACGGCGTCATTCTTTTAGTTTTTAAGGACAACTTGGGAGGTTTTAGCGACGAATATTGGCATCGCTAAAAGTGTTCACCATAAACCACCCAGCCTGACCTTCTTTCCTATTTTTCTCTATAACACTTTTCCTCTCTATACTTTGAATTTCTCTGCTGCCACCTTATTCCACTGCTCCTCCGGTTGTGTTCTGCCTCTCCACCGCCCATTCCCCCTCTTCTCATCATTTCCCTTCTCTCTCTTTTTTCCTCTGTCTCTCTTTCTCTTTCCCTTTCTTGGCGTATCTTTCTCTTCCTACCCATGTCGTGTGCTACTATTTGCTACGTCTCTGTTGTTCTAGCCTGCGGCCATGCTCGCCACCACCACTGATGTGGACTCTGCTACCACCACCGAAATCCGCCCCTTTTCCCTCTCTTTCTCTTTCTTTCTCTCTCCCCCTCTCTGTTTCTTTTATCTCTTTCTCTCTATCTCAAATTCAGTTGCTGCTTGCGTCGCCGTCACTGCCGCCTTGTTAAGTAATCACCCCGTTATTGTGGTGCTTATAATGTGTTTTACTAAATTTATATATTGTAAATAATTAGTTATTAATTTGTTAATTGTTTCTATAATGTGTTTATGTGAAATATGTTAATTATTTGTGTAATATGTTTATTATGGAAAGTGTGGAATATGGAATATGTTAATTATTTGGGTAATGTGTTTGTTGTGGAATTTGTGGAATATGTTAGCGTGTGATTTTGTGTTGGAATATGTTGAATACGCTAGTGTGTGATTTTGTTTTAGAATATATTCAATATGGTAAATATGTTAGGTGCAATAATAATAATAGTAGTAGTAGTCGTAGTAGTAATTAAATAACAATTAATAAGTAAAATTGAACAAAAAGAACAAATTGTTAGTAATAATAATAATAAATAATAAATATTAGGTAACAATTAATATGTACAATGAACAAAAATAATTAATTGGTTAAATATTTTGTTAGTAACAATAATAGTAATAATAAATATTATTAAACAATTAATAAGTAAAATTAAATTAAATAATTAATTACTTAAATATTTTGTTAGTAATAATAACAATAATAAATAGTAATTAACAATTAATAAGTGAATTTGGGTAAAAATAATTAATTAGTTAAATGTTTATTATTATTAATTTTTAGTAATAATAATGATGTTCATAACAATTAATAGTAAAGAATAATTAATTGAAAATGAATGAATATTTAATTTTTCTGATAAGAGTTAATAAATAATAGTAAAGTAATAATAATCAATTAAATAAGTGGATTAAAATTAATATCAATAAAATTAAATTGATGGGAACCTTAGCTACACAGTACCCCTACCACCTTCTGAGATTACTCCTCTAGCAGATAACGAAGAAGAAGATGATGCACAAAACTTAGGAGATTAGACAGTATTATTAGACATTATGTATTATATTTTTGTAAGTTTTATGTATAACAATATTTAGTTATATTTTATGTTTTGTTTGTATATTACTACTAAATTTATTGAAATTTTATTTAATTCTTCTTATTTATTATTTAATTTTTAACATAATTATTAAAACTAAATTCTTTTAAAAATTAATAAAAATAAAAAAATAAAAATTATTGAATTCTTTTCTAATTTACTACAAATTATTAAATTATTAAATTCTTTTCAAAACTAAATTAATAAAAATAAATTTTATTTAAAAAAAAACTTTTAGCGATGACTTTTAGCCTTATATAAAATATTTTAGCAACGACAAAATATGTCGTTGCTAAAGCTTAACAAAAAAAAAAACTTTTAGTGACAACATTGTCGTCACGTAAAATATAAATTCAAATCTGACTTTTTGAAATTTAAAAACTTTTACCGATAACACATTTTGAAAATATCGTAGCTAAAAGTTCATTATATAAGAATGAATCAAATTTTAGCGACGACTCAATGTCAGCACTAAAAAGTTTTTATCGACAACTTATCATTGCTAAAAACTTTTTAGCAAGGACTTAGTCTTTTTTAGCGACAACAAAAGACATCATTAAAATAATTTACTGTTATAGTGTTAATACTTTCTTACCAATTTTTTAAGTAGCTAAATGTCTAACATAACATCACTTAAGATGGTCGCTAAGGAACCATTTGTGGCAGCCGACAATAAAAAGAAAAAAAAATCTAATAATGGAGATCAATAGGATGTAAGGTAAAATAAATTCGAGTGATACATCATTATATATAAAAATATTATTTTGTGAGGACATTGGGTTACCACACTTAACTTGTGAACCTTTTAAGATGGAACTCTAAATTCGGTCATGGCATCTATCAAAGCTATTGAACACTCAACATCTCTAATTACTTCTTTGTCTATGAATTCCGTTAATTCTCTTATGTATAACCTTTTTACAAATAGTTTATAAATGAGGATTTTGGGTAATGTTTAGTATCCCATATCAAACAAAGAGATCTCTATATCCAAGTTTTGTCAAATTAATACTAATGAGAATATTATCTTAACATTCTATCTAGCAAGAGTTGTGAATTCTATATTTATAAGAAGTGTTCCTAGCTACCCATATTGCTATGCCTCTAATATATCGAGTTTTCAATCATAGATTAATTGATCTCACTAATTGTCAATCAAAAGATATAATAAATAGATGTGAGTTTACTAATCACGTTAAGATTAAGGTATGATTAATAAAATGGTCAATAATAATAGAGTTCTAATTTCTTGTTAAGAAATTACATAAAAAAATTAAATTCTATCTCAGTCTAAGTTTTATGTTTTCTAGACACACAAGTGTTTTTATCAAGTAATCATAACATTACTATAATTTTAATGAGACTATTCCGTTAAGTTAGGAATAGATAATATCATAATATTTAGCAAGATAAAGTGTCCAGCTTTATCTACTAATTATTAACCAAAATTAATACTATGCATAAACATATCCTTTATATTATGACCACTTCATATACAGGGTTATAGACTTTTATAAGCAATGGAATCTTTATGATATTTGCATATATATATATATATATATATCAAAATATGCATTTAGAAGAATAAATAAAATTTTATTTATTAATTATGTAATACTTTGAATTTCTAATGTCCATATAGAATCTACAATATGTTATAAAGCATCAATCCCAACACTTCATGACAGATCGGACAAATATAAATTACCATTAGTAAGACAGAAGTATACATGAGTTGGCCTCTGCACCTAATAGGTACATGGAACACAGTGCAATTTGGGATTGGAAAATGATGCAGACCCACTATAGATTGGCACCATATGCTCTGCTATTTTTGGATGAATGAATTAATTAATTAATCGATTAATTGACTAATTCTAAAAAAAAATATTATTCAAATTAGTAATTGGGATTTAGAATTGATTAATTATTTAAATTTTGTATTTGAATAATTAATTAAAATCTAGTTGTATGTGAATAAAAGGATAAATATTCACAATTATTCAAATTGGATAATTATTTAATAATAGAATTTTAATTTAAATTTGAATTGCTTAAATTGGAATTATCGTAACTATTACGGCTCAACTGAAGACGCTTGAGGTTGAGAAGTCTGATTTGTTCTTAGCACATTACATTTTGAACACTCTACCCTCGTAGAATGGCCGCTTTAAGATCTCCTATAACACACATAAGAACAAATAGTCAATTAATGAGTTGTTGACCATGTGTGTTTAGAAGGAGAGAAGACTCATTGCGGAAGAGGGAGAGAAAGTAAATCTGAGAACCCAGAAAATAAGAAGAAATTTCAAACCAAACAAAAGGGGCAAGGCAAGGTTCCTACCTAGCCAGATATTAAGAAGTAGTTCAAGTGCTTCTTTTGTAAGAAGAAGGAGCACGTGAAGAAGGACTACTCTAAATTCCAAGAGTGGCTTGACGAGAAAGGTACTTAACTCTCACTTGTCTCCTATGAATCCAACATGATTAATGTTAATTATAACACATATTGGATTGACTCTGGTTCTACAATCCATGTTACCAATTCCTTACAGGGATTACAAAACCTGCGGATGCCAGTGGGAAGTGAGCAAAGCATCTACTCTGGAAATAAGATGAACTCACATGTGGAGGCTATAGGAACGTGCAAACTAGTCTTAAGTAGTGGCTTTATTTGTATTTGAAAAAGACATTTTATATTCTTAGTTTTTCTAGAAATTTAATTTTAGTTTCCAGACTTGTATCAGTTAGATATTCCTTTAATTTTTCAGAATCTACCTTCAGTTTGTTTTATAAATCTTATTTTATTGGGCGTGGTACTTTGTCTGATGTCTTTTCCGTCTTAATTTACAAAATGATGTCAATTATACTACTATGCACGTTCATGAAAATGTTGGTATTAAGCGATGTGTTGTAAATGATGAATCCTTTATGTTGTGGCATCAAAGATTGGGACATATCTCCATTAAGATAATTAAAATATTAGTAAATGATGGAGTACATAGTACTTTAGATTTTATTGATTTTGATACTTGTGTAGACTACATTAAGGGTAAGCATACCAACAAGTCAAAGAAGAGTGCCAAAAGGATTTCTAATTTATTGAAAATCATACATACGGATATTTATAGTCCAAACATAGATACGTACTCTCAAAGGTACTTCATTTCTTTCATATATGACTACTCACAATATATGTATTTCTACTTGCTTAACAATAAAAATGAAGCACAAGATGCTTTTAAGGTCTTTAAAGTGAAAGTAAAGAAATAATGGCAAAAGCAAATTAAGATTATGAGATCAAATAGAGGTAGAGAGTACTACGGTAAATACACTGAGCATGGACAAGCACTGGTCCATTTGCAAGGTTTCTTGAAGAGCATGGGATTGTTGCCCAACACACTATGCCTGTTTCTTTAGACTACAATAGTGTAGCTGAAAGAAGAAACTAAATATTATTGGATGTGGTGCGGAGTACGCTTGCTAGCTCTAAACTTCTTGAGTCCTTGTAGACTGGAGCTCTTAAGATGGCAGTGTACATATTGAACCGAGTTCCAATCAAGGCCATCCCAAAGATACCTTTTGAGTTATTCAAGGTTTGAAAATTGAGTTTGTGACATGTACGCATTTGGGGATACCCGTCGGAGGTAAGAGTTTATAATCAACAAGAGAAGAAGCTAGACCCAAGGATCATAAGTGGATATTTTGTTGGTTATGCTAAATGGTCTAAAAGATATAGATTTAATTGTCCATCTCATAGTACTAGATTTATGGAATCAAAAAATGCAAAATCTCTTGAGAATGACTTGATTTGTGGGAGAAATCGATCCTGAAACACTATTCCTGAAAAAGATCATATAGATGCTCAACCTTCCACGTCATATGATAGAGTGATTATTGTGTACAACACGCCTAAAGTCCACATGCATGATGAACAACAAGTCGTTTGAGTTCCATGATTGCTGATCAAGAAATAGTGGATTTAACTAAAAAACAGATACGGGAAACTGTTGAACAGCCTGTTAAACAACATGCTACTCAAGAGAATGTTGAACCAACATTAAGGAAATCTCCTAGAGAAAAGTGATTGGCGATACCTAGTGACTATATTGTGTATCTATAAGAGTCTGACTATAATGTTAGAGCTGAAAATGATCTTGAAATGTTTTCATAGGCCATGAGTTCTAAGGAATCTGACTTATGGTATAGTGCCATGAAAGACGAAATGGATTCTATGACATCTTACCAAGTCTGGGATCTCATTGAGTTTCCTGATGGTGTAAAAGCCATTGAATGTAAGTGGGTGTTTAAAACAAAGAAAGACTCATTGGGCAACATTGAGAGACATAAGGCAAGACTCGTTGCCAAAAGATTTACTCAAAAAGAACGAATCGACTACACGGAGACCTTTTCTCCTATATTTAAAAAGATTTCTCTTCTAGTTATTATGGTATTGGTTGCCCATTTTGATTTGGATTTGCATCAAATCAATGTGAAAACGGCCTTTTTTCAATGGTGATCTAGAGGAAAAGGTTTATATGAAACAAACAAAAGGATTTCCCTCTAGTGACGGTGAGCATTTAGTTCGCATGCTTAAAAAAGCCTTATATGGATTGAAACAAGCCTCTCGTCAGTGATATTTGAAGTTCCATGACGTTATCTTTTCATTTAGTTTTGAAAAGAATGTCATGGATCAATATTTATACTAGAAGGTCAGTGGGAGTAGGATTTGTTTCCTTGTGCTATATGTGGATGACATATTGCTTGCAACCAATGATAAGGGATTAGTATATAAGATGAAGCAATTCCTCTTAAAGAACTTCGATATGAAGGCTATGGGAGAGGCATCTTATGTCATTGGTATTAAGATCCGTAGGGACAGATCTCGAAGCATTTTGGGTTTGTTTTAAGATGCCTATATCAACAAGATTTTAGAGAGGTTTCGGATGAAAGATTGTTCACTAAGTATAGCACCCATTGTGAAGGGTGACAGGTTCAATTTAAACCAGTGCTCGAAAAATGAGCTTGAACGGGAACAAATAAAAAACATTCCATATGCTTCAGCCGTTGGAAGCCTAATGTATGCTCAAGTCTGCACAGAACCTGACATTGCATTTGCTATGGGAACGTTGGGTAGATATCAGAGTAACCCAAGTGTTAACCACTAGAGAGCTGTAAAGAAGGTGATGAGGTACCTTCAAAGGACTAAGGATTACATGCTCATGCATAGACAGACTGACATTCTGAAGGTCATTGGATACTCCGATTCAAACTTAGCTGGTTGTGTTAATTCGCAAAAACCAACATCTGCTTATGTTTTCATGTTTGCCAGTGGAGCTGTATCTTAGAGGTGTGTGAAGCAGACTTTGATTGTTACCTCTACTATGAAGGCCGAGTTTATTTCTTGTTTTAAAGCTACTTCGTATGGTGTATGGTTGAAGAGTTTTATAACTGAGCTTAGAATTGTAGATTCTATTTCTAGGCCACTAAGATTGTACTGTGACAATTTAGTTGCGGTGTTTATGCCTAAGAAAATCAAGTGCGGTAGTCAGAGTAAACACATCGACTAAAGTATTTAGCTATAAGAGAACGTGTTAAAGAAAAGAAAGTGGTTATTGAATACATTAGCACTGAGTTGATGATTGCTGATCCTTTAACTAAAGGCATGCCATCGAAGAATTTTAAGGATTATGTAGTACGAATGGGACTTGGTTCCATGATATGAATTTCATTGTACGTACATTTGTTATTTTAATAAAACTTTAGTTCAGCTGTGATGTTTTCTTATATTTAGTTGTACACATATTCAATTATTTTGAGAAAGATCAATTAAGTTGGACTTAGAATAAATATACTGTTTATTGACTAAGTTATGTTACCATTTATGAATTAGTATTAAAGGATATAATACATTGTAATATATGAAAGATAATGCTCATTCTAAGAGGACCTACCGCCATAATCCATGTGTTTATTCCTTAGGCTTGAGATTGGTTGATTTTGGTTATCTAGAAAATATATGTAGACCAAGTGGGTGAATATTATTTTAATTTATTTATTATTATTTATTTAGTTTTTAAATGATAATAAATAAATAGAATAAATTTAAATTGTCCAATATAAACATATTTTCTAAAAGGATGTCTACCAAAGGTTACTATGAACTATTATAACATTTTAGAAAAAAAAAATGTCTCTTTTAGATGAAAGGTAACGTACACTCTGAAGGTAGGTAATTATAAATATCACGTAAAATCCAGAGGGTCCCTAAGCTTTGTAATTTTTCCAGAAATACACTATCTCTTTTAATTGTAAAAGGTTTAAAAGATTCTCTTTCTTTCATATAAAATTTCTTCAAGAATTCTTGCAAAGATATTCCCTATTCTTTTTGTGTTTATTAATAGTAGAAGATTAGATTTCTTTTCCTTTATGTTTCTGCATTTAGATAATTTTTATACAATTTGAATTCATGCATATATAAAAATCATAATTTTGAATCTAAAAAATCTCTAACATATATGAGTCATTAATCTTACTTATATTCAAGTATAAATAGATTTCCTAATCTTGAAGTAAGGAAATAGCTTAAAATTTAAATGTCACAAAATAGAAATCACAAAATTAAAGTATTTAATAAATAAAAAGATAATTGCCAACTTTCTCAAATAATCTCCTATAAGATCATGCAGAAATGTGAATCCCTCACTACTGTTAAGATATCAAAAAGTAGGTATAAATTGACATAAAATGGGCACATGATTCCCAAACAAATTAAGGCGGTGGTAGAAAAGATGTCTGTTCCTTTTAACTTTCCAAAGACTTTTGCCAGCTTTCCAATTCGCTAGGAATTAGTTGTAATAAATAGTTGCCGTTTCAATTTGGTCAATGAATTAGTACTCTTTTTCGGTCAATGAATTACCATCCAGCATGTGCACAAAAATGACAATAAATCTTTTCACACTCTATTTCTTTATATATAGATTACTTGACTTGAACTCATATCGTCTTATCACTTGACATAGTGATATTAGAAATCAAATTGCAGATTAGATGAATATATTAAGTGGCCTTCATAAATTGCCCATGTATAAAATTCATAAAAAAAAAATATTTGAGAATCAATTTCATTTGCTTACGTAATATTTTCTTACCAAATTTTTAAGTTATTAAATGTCTAACATGACATCACTTAAGATAGTTGCAAGGGAAATTTTGTGGCAGCCGACACATTTCTAAGTAATCCGTCACTTTTGTTAACATATCAAAGTAGGAATTAACTAACTTGATCATAAAAAAGGAAAAAAAAATCTAATGGAGATCAGTAGGATGTAGGTTAAACTAAATTCAAGTCACACATAATTTAAATTATTAATCTTTTAAGATGAAAATCTATCCTTACAAAGTTGAAATTCTATCATGCTATCAGAGTTATTCAACACTCAAACAAGGTGTTTAATCGTTTCCCTGTGTCTTTCTTTGCATCCATTCTCTCTCATGCACCCTCGACAATTGTTGTCCCTTACATGCGCCCTCGACAATCGTCATCTCTATACAACTATTCTTCTCTAGATTTTTTTAATAAAATTAAAAACTAAATCCTTGCAAGATTAAAATCTCCAATCATAACATATTGCAGGAATGTATTAAGAAACAAATATTTATTATACAATTATCTTTATTAGTAGTTCTGACTTTGTTTATATTTATAATGATTTAAAAGCATTAAGCAACTTATCCAATTGGATTTATATGAGGTTCATTCATAATGCTCCTTATTAGTAATTTTCTCCCTTTGTTTGTAGTCCTTAGATATAGACACATTGTAAACCACTTTAAACCTTTGTGTTCTCTCTTCCTTTTATTTTCTTCTTTAATTTATTTTACATCTTCGTGGCTATTTTTTGAGGTTTTTTACACTATTGTCCTTTAAACTTATCTCAAATCTACAATTTATCTTCTAAACTTTTAATTTTGACAAGTTACATCTTGAACTTACAAATCTGTAGCAAATCACCCTTACTTTTCAACAGAAATTTACATATAATTTTTATATGAGACATTGATTAAGAGCATGAAAGGTCTTTTAAAAAAAAACAAATTAAATTTATATTTAGAAGAAAGGTAATTCAATATTTTGTATTTTGATAAAAACCTAATTCAAAATATTAATCACAATAATATTAGGTTAAAATACATAAAAATGATTATTTATGTCATTAATCAACTATTACATATCAATTTCAATAAAAAATAATAATAACATTATTAATGAGAAGTGATTTGTTAAAGATTTAAAATTTCAGCCACAACTTGCGAGAATCAAAATTCAAAAGTAAATTGCACTAGCGTGTAAAGTTTAGAGAGGTAACAGTCCAAAAAACTTTTTTTCCCCTTCCTCAACCACCAACAGAGTTCATTCATGACGCGGAGGCTTAAATAATCAAAAGTTATAACGTCTGCTTTATTCAAAACATGTCACTGTATATAAAGCGATATTTTGAAGAAAATGTTAAAAGAAAATTTAAAATTAAGTAAATAATTATTTTTTTATTAAAAAAAGGTTTTTTTTAATCATTAAAATTACTTCAGTTTTTTTAGAGAAAAAAAAAGATTGTATCGAAGAAATGGACCTAACCAGGATGGAAACAAAAAAAACTAAAACTATTTTAATGCCTAAAAAGTTAATTTTTTGATGTCTAAAAATTAAAAAAAATCATTAATTAAATAAATTTTTTTTAAAAAATCATTTTTCAAAAACCCGCGTGAATAATTTTATCTGATATATCCAAAAACATCACAGATAAAAGTTGATAACAGGAACAATTATTTTAGTAGCTAGTGTGGGACAGAGGAAATCCACGGAATTAGATAGAAGACAAGAAATAATTTTCTTCGTTTCAGATTTGGGACTAAACTAAAATTAGCTAGAGTGAAACCAAAGCTAGCTGTGCCAAAGAAGGAGCCAGTCTTACATCAATGTATACTGGACCATCTTCCACATACCCCATTATAATAATATTATAATATGCGCATTATTATTATAATTTATACATATATATATATATGAGGGGTCTTGCATGTTTCATTTTCTTATTTGTCTATATATGTGTGTGTTTACCTTCTTTTTCTTCTTATTCTTTTAATGGTTTTTCAGTGTACTACACACTTGAACATGGGAAAGACTCCATGCTGCGACAAACAAGGGTTGAAGAAAGGTGCCTGGACCGAAGAAGAAGACCGTAAACTTCTCTCTTACGTCCGACAACACGGCGAAGGAGGGTGGCGTTCATTGCCCCAGAAAGCTGGTCCATGTTCAACCATATTACTCTCTCTCCATACTGTAAATTTAACTTGTTATACATACATATATATATATATATATGCATATTAGGTCTGTAATATACTGAGAAGGGTTTGTAAGATGGTGGAGGTAAAACTTAGCTTGTAGAGATGGGGGCAGTTCTGATTCTGAAGTTTCTGTTTAATTAAATCATAAAAACAAATGAACCTCAATTGTTTTTTTATTATTATTAAAATTTTTTGTATCCTATGGCAGAGTTTGCTGAATTCCCCGTAATTTGTTGCAGAGACTTGAAGGGAAATGGAGAGAGGGAGAGAGAGAGAGAGAGAGAGAGAGAGAGAGATTGTTCGTTTTTGTTTATGGGTTTGAATCACAATTCGTACTTTTGTTTTTTCTAAAATGTTTTTTCTCAACCAAAACTTTCTGTTCGAATTTTACAAGTGCAAGTTCTACAAATAACCCCTTTGTTAATGCCCAGTACGTTTGTCCTTATCCGTAATAATATTTGGCTCAGAGATTGGTTGAAGAATTAATTATATTTATGGATTTTTATTTTTTTAGGACTTTTGAGGTGTGGGAAGAGCTGTAGATTGAGATGGGCCAATTACCTAAGGCCAGGTATCAAGAGAGGAGGAATCAGCCCGGAGGAAGAGCAGACTATTATTCGACTCCACGCTGCTCTGGGAAACAGGTACTGTTGTCAGACATTAATTGGACTTTCGGCAATTCTTTTTCATCCCAGCCACAAGTATAGTAAATTTGATACCTAGGATGTTTGAGACGACGATAGAAATAGAAACTATTTTAATTATAAAATATAAAAGTTTTATATTATAATAATTTTTTTTATTATTATTGTAGCATAATGAGAGCTTTTTATTATTTATAATTGAGTTTGTGATAGAAATTGAGTGGTTCCTACCACTCCCAAACACCCTCTTAATTTATATTAGTGGATAAATTAATTTTTTATTTTAATAATCAGAATATTTTTATTTTTAATTATTTTAATATTAAAAGTTTATTTTTATATGTTTTAAAATTTAATAACTATAATAAAAAATAAATATAATATTTTAAATAATATTATGTATTGAAGCATAAAATAAAATAACATATTAAATATATTATGTTTATATTTTTTTAATAATAAATATAATATTGAAATTGAGATTATCAAAAAAACTGTCTGAGATTTTTATCACTCGTGAAACGTTGTGAACGGTGTGAATAAAATGGTTCTTATATGGAGTCGGATATCAGTATATATTACTGGTAGTAATGCACTTTTTAAAACGTCAAATCACATCATTCACAGCATAAAAAAGGAAACAAGACCCAAATTTATCAAAATTTGATGAAAATATAAGAGAAAAATTATAACAATTTTCCTTTACTTTTCCTTTATTTTTCTCTATTTATTTTTCCTTTATACTCATGAAATTGTAATCCCTTAGGTCCTATGTATATAATACATATGTTAAGAGTCCTTAATTTTGACAAAGAAAAATCCATTGATGGTTAGAACATTGTATTTGAGCTTATCATATATATTCTCATAATTAATCTCCAATATCAAAGCCTATATGGCCATTTGTTTCACTAGCTATTTCAAATCAAAGCGTTGGACTATAATAATTTTTCTTGTGAAATTTTGTTATAGTTTTTTCAGTTTAAAACGACAAAACAACCACCTCAGTTCATGTGTAAATAAATGGTCTTTGTCCATGCCCTGTACAACTTAAGCACCAACAACAATGAGTAATTCACCAGTGCTTTCTCCTTCTATATCTGCAGGTGGTCAACCATAGCCAGACACTTACATAGGCGAACTGACAACGAAATCAAGAACTACTGGAACACAAGGCTAAAAAGACGCGTGGCCGAGATGACTAGTACTACGAGTACCACCATAACTACCATGGATCATCATCAGGTGTCCGATCATCAGACCTCCTTCAGCAATAGTACCACAAACTTGGCACCAAACCCTAACGACAATATTAATTTCCCCAAATCAAATCAAGAAAGAGAACGTGCTTCTTCTTCTTCTTCTCCTCCTCCTCATGCACATGAAACTCATGAAGATCGTAACAAATCTCCTGTTCTTAGCCATCATGATCATGCCATTTCTTGCACAACAAGTATTACCGCTGCTACTACTACTACTTCCTCCTCTGTTCGGATACTCAACAAAATTGCATCAAACCTCACCCTACTAAACCTTCCCCGTGTGGTCGTCGACGGCAGCGCCAGTGAGTCCTCCTCAGCCGATGGCACTAGGCCCGGAAGCAGTGTCGGGGAACTTAGCCCGCAGTGTGGCGGTGGCGGTGGCGGATACAGTTCGGGATCTCCCGCCTCCTCTACGCCGAGCAATAATGTGGATCCTTTCCAGGATGGTTCACCGGCACCGGTGGTGTCCCTGTCGCAACAGGCTGGATTTTCACCACTTTGTGGTGGACAAGTACAATTAATGTGCCAACAAGACCTGGAACTTGACCCTCTAGAGATGTTACTTTCCGACACCGCTGCTTATGATATTGCCGAAGATATGGATAATAATGATTATAATAACAACGATGATGATGATGATCTTGAGCAAATGTTGGTCACAAGTTTTCCCAATGGTTTTTTAGACCAACAAATATCATCTCTCGATAGAACTGATCTTAATCCTAGTATTACAAGTAATAATTATGATTAATTACCACCAAGAGATAGCCATTATAATTACCAGTTTGTGATACTTGATTTTTTTTTTTTATGTTCATAATAATTCTGCGTGATGGTGGGTTATCAGGCACCCAAATTAATGACAATAATGGAAATTCTATCTACCTATGAGGCCCGTTCTGACTTCGTAAGTGTTTTCCTTTTTTTTCTTTTTCTTAGGGAAATGTCGTTGTTCTTTTTACCATAAATGGATATATACTATGTGCACAGAAGTGAAGCGTCAGAAAAAAAACACAAAAATTTTCATGAGGCCCCCTACTATTGCCATCGTGGAGAGTGAATTGATCATTGCTTTTCTTTGTGGGGCCGCAAGGACTTGAAAAACTTTGGTTTCGGGATAAAATATCCTGTGTAGCTGGCAAAATAGGGACGTGTCACTGGGCAATTTCACGTCTATTTATTTCTCAAAATGGGTCATTACTCTAAATTCATTTTATCATACAACAGTATGTGGTGGTTGATATAATAAAGTTAAATTACACTATTGCTACTGAATTTATTTTTAGTTGTAAGTTGTCCCTTCAACTTTTTACTTTGGCTACATCTGTATGTTCGAGATGTAAAATAGATTATGGGTAAGATATAATTATGAACCAGCTACCGGATTGTATTAGAATCATATATTTAAATTAAGAAAAACCTAACAAATTTATAGAAGTAATACTCAAATCAGTGTGCTAAATTTTTAGCATTTGGCTACGAAAATCACCCACCAATATTCCATACCTATTTTGGCATTAAATTTAAGATGTGCAATATATTTGGAACTTTAGCATTTGATTGCTATCAATTGATGTATTGACTTTTTTCACTTAATTTTTATAATATTTTCTTTTTTTAATAGGCAAAAACCTATATTAGAAAAAAAAAATTCTTACAAACTAGAACATTAAAGGCTTGATGAAGAAATCCCCAACCAAAGCAAACAAAACAAAAATGAAGCAACTTAAAAGAACTTTGTCATTTTAAATCCTTTCCCATTATGAGTTCTAGGTTCGTTACACGACTTTTTCTTCTCCGGATTATTGTTTTTTTTCTCCTTCAAAATAAAAAAGTTCCATCTATATTTTTTTCCAAAAAACTCAGAGCAACAATTTCTGCCTCTTTCTGAACAAGTTTGCAATTATTGATTTTTGATGCGTTATCTGCTTCAAAGTTTTTATCTTAATAAGAGTGCTCATCTACTAAATCCAATCAAGATTGTCTATTCATTGCTTCACATATCACATAGTTTATAAATGGTAGCTACTTTTGAAGTGACCGGTAAGAGTAACCCCTAAATTGCAGTCATTGATACTTTATGCATGCATTGGAGTGCTAATAGACTTGAAGCGTTGTTCTACTCTTTAAGTGTTTGAACAGACCTAGTGGGAGCAATTCTCAGAAACTGAATTTTCTTTAATTCAAAACAGACGTCTCTAGTGATAAAGGCATAGTGCCGGAAACCGTCTCCTTTCATGAAGTGTTCCACATCATTAAATCTGATTAGACACATTTTTAGCAACACATTAATTTCCCGAAATTTTCAGAACATCAACTTTCTTCGGTTCTGCATCATGAACCGCCGCCGCAGGATCTTTCTCAGTTGAACTTGATCGTTAATTGAGGCGAACATGATTTTGTCTGAGCTATTTGCGACAAATAAATCTGCTACACAAAGGCTTTTTGTTTCCTAGCACTTGTTTCTCGTGAATAGGATTCCTTGTTCAGTAACCCAAAGATTGTAAGTCTATTAGGATAATTAGGGCTAGTTTGAGAGTGCTTATAGCTATTTTTGATTTTTGAGTCTAAAAGTTATTTTTAGAAGTGTTTAAATAAACTATTAAAAAAATTTTTACTTTTTAGAAGTGCTTTCTGTCAAAGACACAAAATATAGTTTCTCAAAAAAATACTTTTAAAATAGAATTAAAATTTATATTAAAATATCAATAATACATTTTAAATCTATAAACCAAACGAACCTTAAATATAATATTTTCATAACTTTTAAAAATAATAAATTATTTTAACTCATTAAAATTTTTTTAAAATATAGTTTAAATATTTACTAAAAAACTATCGTTTTTATTTTTTTTTTTAATCGACTAAAAAGATAAATAGAAATTATACGAAATGAGTCCTTAAAATAAGACCATTACAGAGAGACACGTCATGTCTGTCAATTCAAATATAGATTACTTGATTTTTTTTTTTTTTTTCTAAGCAAACGTGTGTCACAGTTTTTCCTGTTTCGGATATACATAATGAACTTGACCTTAGTGTCCAAAGACTTTTGTCGGCTCTACACTAGGTGATAAAGTGTGTTCTTACTTATGAGCATTCGAAGAATCCATGGACAGACACGTGCTTTCACATTTACTGTCGATGTCTGATCGTTTTGAATTTTATTAAGGATCCTATTTTTTATTTTTTATTTTTATTTTTCGCTGAAAGAAATCTGGATTACTTGGAATGCGGTAAAGGAGCTGATGGCCATCAGAAAAAGAAATTAAAAGCCTAAATATTCTCACCGAACGGTCCACCAGCCACATATATTGTAACCAGTACCATTATTGGATAAACATTTTTGTTTCTGAATGAAGAGGAAACAACTACTATAAAAATACATATTAAATATCCTTTCCCAAAAAAAACCCCACATTACATATATATTTATATATATATATATATATATACTAATAGGGTGTTTGGAAGGTGGTAGGAACTAGTGGTGAGAACCACTTTTACTGTAGTATATGAGAATTTTACACTGTAGTAATTTTTTTTATTATTACTGTAGCATGTGAGAGTTTTTTACTGTTCATAATTGATTTTGTGGTGGAAATCGTAGTCCCCACCACTTTGCCAACACCCCCTAAACCTCCAACTCAATATTATTAATATAAAAAAATATTACACACTAATCAAAGAAATATAATAACAACCTCTCCAAAAACACAAAAAAAAATAATAATAATCGTCTTAAGAAAGGGACAAGAATATATAAAGATATGTTTGAATAGTAAATTCAATTAAGATATCGAAAACAACTACTAGTTTCTAATTAATTTGGCACTTGCTAAAAGTCTCATCATTTTTTAAATTCTCGGCCCAATTATATTAATAAGAAAAGAAAATTACAAACTAAAGGAAGTTCACAAAAATAAAACTGAGACCAATAACAGAAATAATAATAACACCTCAATTTATACGTGGAATTCTTGAGTTTAACATGACACTAATTTCCCGTAAAAAAGTAACAACAGTGAAAACATGCTCCAAAGCAACATATAAACTGACCAGAACAGTCCTCCAATTAAAACAAGAGAAGCGATCAAGACATTTATAGCCTTTTAGACGCAACAATTTCGCCATGTACGTACTGTTGGTCCATCTTTCGAAGCATATATGCATGTTTGAGACGCAGATAATTTAACTCCATAAGTTGTAAGCCATCAGTAATCCTTTCATTTCTACCCTTCAGGAACGTAGTTTAAACTAGAATTTGAATTAAAATTAGTTGATTGAAATTCAAACATTTTGAAAAAAAAAAAAAGTTGTATAAAAATTGGTTTAAACCATAATTTTTTTTTATTAAATTACGTTCATAAATGACTTGGAAAATAGGCATTGGCACCTTTTTTAACTCTATGCGTTTGAAAGATGAAATAAGAGCAAAAATGTACAGCTTTGCAATAACCATGCTTGTTGGTCTTTGGGAGTTCTGTAACTGAAAATTTTGGAGGTTTTTTAGAAGTTTGTTTCAAAAGTTGGAATCAAAATTCAAATCTTTGTTATACATGTTTTTCTTGCAAAATTTTTAAATTTGTATGCAAATTTTTTTTTTTAAATCCATGAATTAAAAATGATATTTATAGTATAAAGTCTTAGAAATAAGACGATTACTCTTTAGCATTACCAATTAAAGAGCGTTTTAGACACTGATAGGAGAGCTTAAGGTCCTACAGTCGGACACTCTCTCTCAATGAGCAGGGTATCACCTTAGTCCTAAGGAATATGCTAATGGCAAGGATATGTGGGACAAAAATGGAGGAAGGCAAGGCCGGGAGGCCATGTTCCCCCTGTGTAATTTTGAGAATTTACATTAGTGCATATATATTTTCCAAACTTTCAACATTTGTCCCTCCCTCCCCTATCCCTTTATCAACAATATTTTATATATGCTCTCCTTAATACCAAATATTTTTCTCTAATTTATTCCTATTATTAATTACAATTATTTTTCAAATATGTCTTATATTTTTATATGTGCTTTATTAATTTTTAATCTTCCATAATTAAAATAATGTTTCTCAAATATGTTTCCATCTAAGTATAATTTGTAGTTTTTTAAAATAATGTTTTTATAAAATGGCCTTTTTAAATACTTTTCTCTTAATTTCCTTATACATTTTTTTCTTAAAGAAGTCTCTTCTAAGCATCTTTTTCTCTACAATCTTTTAAAATACTATTTTCTCTTATATAGATACCTCCAAAATAATGATTGTCAAATTTGCCACATGAAAATCGTGTTTTAGTGTTCTATTTTATTATTTTAAAGAAACTCATAAAAGAATAATAAATCATAAAAAAAATAAGCTATTAAGAAAACTCTACATTTTTATAGTAAAAAATTCAACAAACTAATTATGCATGTGTTTTCATATTTTCAACAATATTAAGCATTGATATATTGGTGGTTTCTAATAAAAATTTTCAAGTTCTTACTTTATGCCCTTTCCTAAAACAAAATCCTAACTCTAAAACACTGACACGGATGCTTAGTCCAGGCACTCTAAATCGCGTACTATACAAACACACATAGGGTGTTTGATAAACTAGTTAGAACTGTTGGTTAGAATTATTTTTATTGTAGCATATAAGAGCTTTACACTGTAACGATTTTTTTATTATTACTGTAGTATATAAAAACATTACACTGTTTGTAATTAAAAAAATAGTTTAAACCACTTTTATCAAACACCCTTATAATAATCTTTACATGATTCAAGATCCTCAAAAAAAGACCACCTAGTTCTTGAATCTTTAACCAGAAATCCACCATGGCAGTCCATTATAGCCAGGTCACCTTGTTCAGTGGTGCAAATTTTGGAGTATACTTTTTTTCTTGCTCGGTAAAAAAAAGATCATATAATGCACGTCATACCCTCATTCCTTTTGACATATTGACCATCTGGAGGGCCATCAAAGAGTAAATCAAGGCGTAAAGTATTCTCCTTATGCCTTCGGCTCAATACCATCTGCCTAACACCGTCCTAGTGCCAAATGGGCTCAGTTAGGCTTTGATGTTTCGGTCTCCAAACGAATTTTCTTTGCATTGCGCAATATTCAGTGGCTTTGTAGTTTCGAAGAACGGAAGACAAAATCTCTGTCACACATGACAAGTGGGGCCTACAATACAGCTGGTCATGGCTGAGCTGTAATAAATTTGGTCCCGTGACGAGTTGATGTTATCGTCAACACTGAAGCAATTCCGCCGGCCAATTAGTTTTGCTCGACCGAAAGATATCTTTTGATTGGACAACTTGTTGAGATTGGTTTTTGGTATTATTTTAATTATATATTGTGATAGGTGTCACTCAGGAAAAAATCAAACAAGATAATGGATGGTGATTGTGAAAAGCTACTTTCAATTTTAATTTAATGAGTGGGGAGAAGAATTGGTACGTGGCAATGTATGATGGTGATTGTGAAAAGCTATTTTCAATTTTAATTTAATGAGTGGGGAGACGAACTCGTACGTGGAAATGCATGAGTGAAAAGCTATTTTCAATTTTAATTTAATGAGTGGGGAGAAGAACTCGTACGTGGAGATATTATTTCCCATATATATTGTATCAAACATTACAGAAGCAAAAATCTCTTCCCAGTTAGTTAGCTTTTGACAACCAGAAAAAATAAGTTTCAAAAAGAAGGAAAGAAAAATAGAAAGAAATATGAGGATCACAAGGATTATGATTTTTGAACCCTTTTTTTCCTCATTTATCCAAAAGGTTTTATCAAGTTACTTGAGAATAAACTCAAAACATACTTGACCATATAGGTGACGATAACAAATAAGACAATAACGATTTGTACGTTTAAAAAAAAATTGTAAATTTAGAGAAATTAGGTTGTGTGGCTTTTTTTATAGCCTTGTTAAAATAAATGATAACTTTTTAAAATTAAACAAATAGCTGTTTGTCAGTGATAAATTGAGTTTAAGTTTATCAGTGTTAAATTTGATAAACTCAAGTTTATCATTGATAAATTCAATGAGTTTATCAGTAATGAATTGAGTGTAACTGACAAACTCCTCGAGTTTATTAGCAATAAAATAACCTCGATAATTGATACATAGCCATTTGCTTAATTTTAAAAAATTATAGTCATTTATTTTAAAAATATTTTTAAAAAAACCATTTACCTTTATATCCCGTAAATTTATGTAGGAAAAATTAGAGTATGTTTGAAAAATCAGTTGTAACTTAAAGTTGAAAACTTAAAAATTGTAATATGTAAAAACTTTACACTATAGTAAACTTTTGCTTATCATTATAACATATGAGAAATTTTTACTATAACAAACTAAATTTTGTTTTTGTAACCTGCTTCCCAAAAAAAGTAATAATAAAATGGCTTATCCTGTCCCAGTAATAAAGATACATAAAAGACAATGAAAAAATAATAATAATAAACATTTATCCACAATGCTTTGCGAAGATATGATATAATACGACGAAATTATTTTCTTGTCTCTCTTGAAATTTGACATATTCTCACAGAGATTTGTGGATTAGCTACCAATCCGGATTGACAAGCACAAAAATTCCCTGACATAGATTCTGTAAAAAATATGCAACCAGAAAAAAGAAGGAATATTATATAATTTTAATATAATTATACGGTTCCTCACAAACAGCACCGTACTCATTGAAAAATATTTAGATTGAGGGTTAAATGTTACAGAAATATCTATATATATATATATATATATTTATATATATAACTTCCATCTCCGGCCAGTATATATTCATCGATCTTTCTACATATAAAATTTTATTCGTATATGTACATATACCTTAAAATATGCTTATAAGGACGATATTTTATTTAAGTCCACCATTAAAATATAAACGATTACGTGTGTGTTAAATATAGTGCCATTTACCATAACGCTATGGCCTTTTTTTTTTTTTTTTCATTTCGTAAGGTTAAAATTCAATTATTCATAAAATAACATACCTCAATCTAATAAATAATATATTTACTTAGAGTGAGACCTGTTGTTTTATTATAAACAGTAGGATTTAACTGTAACACAATTAATATCATGTGTCTGTGTAGCTGTCTTACGAAATCACATCCTACAACACGATGGTATATGGGGACGTTTGGATAACTAGTCCGTCCAAAAATTTTTTATTTTTGGGCAAATGTCTTTTTTTTTTTTTTTTTGGTTTTTAAGTATCAAAAAACTAGCTTTTTGACCATCAAAACAGTTTTAGTTTTTTTTGTTTTTACTATAGTTGGGTTCTTTTATTCGATACAGTACTTTTTCTCTTTTCTCTAAAAAAACTAAGACAGTTTCAATGCTAAAAAAAAAACTTTTTTTTAATGCCAAAAATAAAGAGATCATTCACCTCATTTTAAATTTTCTTTAACTCCTTTTTTCAAAATTTCCCTCGTATATACATGAATGACTCACATGTCTGAATTCTTATACGTTGCATGGCAATCGTTTTTATATGTGTGCAATTATATGTGATCACGTGTATCACATTTTCTTCTGTTTATTGCCGTGTCTGGCGTGCGTTAATATTTTTGGCCCTCTTCACGTGATGAAAGGGAGAAAAGGCAATCTTGTCCATGGGGACGCTGTAAGGAGGGACGCCTGATCTCTACAGAGTTTGTAGTGTCGCATTTTTTAATTAAATATTCAATATTGGACACTTGTCCTTTTGGCTTCTTGTCGTTATTTAATTAAGTTGACTTTGTGATATGAACGCTGTAGGGGCTGATAACGACGTATTTGGTCCTGAACTCGTGGACCATAATGCTTTTACGTTTCCTCCACCACCCACCTGTGCACGTGCATGGCATTGGATGAACTTCTTAATCATTACAAGAAAACAATTTTTTTTCTTCTTTTAACTAATGGGAAGAAAAATACAAATGAATAATTTTCTATCATGATCATAACTGCAAAATTATCACCTACTTTTTTTTTCTTAAAAGGCCTACAAGACATTTTAACTAGAAAGATTAACAAATTTAAACAGTACAAAATTTTTATATATTATAATATATTTTACAAGGATTAAACGCCACACCTCTAACCAAAAGAAGTATACTTGTGCATTTAAGGATATAGGGAGAAATTTTATTTAAGGAGCCTAAATTAAATCAAAACTTGGACCTCAACCAATATTATAATGATAAAAAATCCCATAATTTTCTTTTTATTTTGTAACTATTCGTCTCTTTGTCTTTTCTCTTTTATCAATTTATAAAAATATATTTTTTGGGGGATAAATCCATGAATACTTAGTGAACTCTTTTCTCCCTCTAAAATTAACTTCTATAATTAATTTTGTTTTGTAAATAGTCTCAGAACTTAGGTTTCTTAAAAACAATCCCTCTGTTAAACTTTGGACGAAAATTGTTAACTTTATCTCATGAAAGTCCCTAAACTACAAATAATCCAAAAGTTGTACCAAATTTAACCTCTAAATAAAAAAAGAATGGCAAAATTAGTTCTTGTGTCAAATAAATAGATAGAAAATATTAAATATAAGAATCTCTACTAAATTTAGTCCTTAATTAAAATAAATGTAAAAAATATTTCTTTAAATACTCATATTTGGCATTTACTAATATGATTAGTCAAATATAATCACTCAAAAAATTATCAATATTACATACGCGAATAAATACATACATAGTTTTCTGCAATCATCATTCAAAGGGCATTTTAGCAGCAATCAGAGTGCGGCAACAATCTAAATATCAAAATGTATGAACAGAAAATTACTGATACAATCCCAGAAACAGTTCATTCTATAAAGTTCCCAGCAGCTCCTACTTCCATGCTAACTCTCCATTTAGCGAACAATAGTGGTACATCATAGTCACTCCAATAATAGTGAACAATAGTGCAAATAACAAAACTTGCAACAGATTTATTATGCCAGTGCAGTAATTGAATTACGTTGACAACTCAATGCTTGTCATGTTCACATCATGTAGCTCTTTATCTTTATCATATATTATTTCCTATTTTCACACAATGAGCAAAGTGTAAACAAAAATGTACACGGATCTCCTAAACCACGACAAGTATTGTAATTTTCTATTTTCATGTAGGAGGATTTTTCTCGTACCCATATTTATTCACATATGTAATTTTGATAATTTTTCTAGTGATTACAATTGACCTATCATTTAATAAATGTCAAATATCTCTAGTAAAAAAAAATTGACATTTTTTTAGTAAGGGACTACATTTGGTACAACTTCTCATATTTGGTACTTTCTATCTATTTATTTGACATAAGATCTAATTTTAGTCTTTTTTTTATTCAGATACTAAATTTAGTATAACTTTTAACATAGATACTATTTGTAGAAAGAGAAGATAGTTTAGAGATTTTTTATAAGACAAAATTAATGATTTCTGTTCAATTTTTGACAAAGGATTTATTAGAGACCATTTGAGTTCAGAGGTTATTTATAAAGTCAACTATAAAGACTAATTCTAAAGAGAAAAAAGAGTTAAGGGACTATTCATGAATTTGTCCTAATTTTTACAAGTAGTAGTGGTAGTAATTTGGTGTGTATGTGTGTGTTGGGGGCGGGGGAGCCCCTCTTCTAATTTAGTCATACAATAAATAATGTATACAGTTTAAAATAATGTACAATAAAATATGTTTATGCCCTATTCTTTGTGTGAGTTGAAAAGTGCGAGTCCAAAAATGTAGATTTTTCGTAATTGATAACAAATTAGGCAGTGATGACACCTAGCGAACAAAAAAAAAAAATACAAATTAGATCCTCCATTTTTTTTGAATTACCCAATTCGAGGATTTAGAAGATTTAAGAAAAATTCTTTGGCAGAAAATTATACTTATTAAATATGAACATAAAGCTTGGACATTTAAGATTGTTCCGCATAACAGGTTATGAAACCTTAAAATCTTAAAATTGTCTCAAGTTAAGATGGTCGATTTTTTTTCCTTTCTGTTAAGATTGAGGCTTTTCCATAGGTATGACAAATTATCACAAAATTAAGACAATGACTACAAATTTGTTAATTAATTTGATTAACTCTATCTAAACTTCCCGAAAAACACATCAAAACTGCATATGAAAATCCATAACCAAACACTAAAACTTATAATACTATAGGCATTTTGTCTATATACTACAAAAAAAAGATTCACATAAACGACGTAAGATTCTACCGATGCCATTATAAAAAAAGTAGCTTCGTTGATTCAAAATCTAAAGATGTGGCCACCTTTTCATATTAGTGATGTCATTGGTGTCGATAGCTAAGAGCACTAAAGCATTCCTGCGTGGGGGAACAATGTCTGAGTTAAAAATGACGTTCCTTAGACGATTTGCTCCATTTGATCCAACTACCTTTCCTCTATGATACACTAGATCATATCGACCACAATGCCCCACTCCACTAATGCAACAACGTCCTATCTTATCAATGCAACATCCATATCCGCCTCAACATCAATACAATTCTCAACCTCCAGAACAGTTTCCTCTACTAGATGATGATGTCTTAGACATATTAGAGACATTATTTATCCATGTTTATATGTCATTAGACATATTTCAAACATTATCTATATTTATGTGTTGTAGACTTATGTATTTTAAACTTAATCTACTTTTTATGTGTGGTTGTTTAAACTTGAAATTTACACTATAAGATGTTTTCTTAATATTAGCATTAATTTTAGTATTATTTATAAACTACAGCTCTAATTCAGATCTAAATTATTGAATTTAAATAATTATATCATAATTAATTTGTTACAAAGGAAAAGTTAGTTAAAAAAAAAAGTAAAACGATAACATTACTAACCCCTGAATATTAAAATCTTTTTAAAAAAAATAATAGTTACCCACGTATTTAGGCATTTGTAAAAATTAATATTTTCCAACCAAAAAAAGTTACCAACGCATGTTTGCCGTCGGTATATCAATTATGAGTCTGACATGGAAGCCACTTTTTCTCATTAATTAGCAACGCCAGATGGCATGAGAAAATTAGCAACACGGTCAACATGTCGGGAATTAAAATTAGCAATGCCTACACGTCCAACAACGCTCAAGTGCCGTTGGTAATTAATTCTACCGACGCCTCTTGTATTCTAGTGACACGTTAAATGGTGATGCCCTTTTTCTTGTAGTAACAAATAAGTATAGTAATTGGATCCACGTTTCAACCGTCTAATATGTGGTTAAAAATAATATTATTTTATTTGTTGTAATTTTTTAGATAGATTAAATTGTTAAAATATTAATCTAACGTTAAAAATAGTAATACCTATGTGACAAAAATGCATGTCGTACAATAACAGCTCCTAACCAAATGTTCGAGCGGTTAAAATTTAAATGATTTATAAAGGAGAGAGTTGTCATTCTCGGACAATAAATGTAAACAATAAAAGAAGACGTACAGAGGCATATGGGATATGTCCCCGCTTACAATTTTTGTATCACTTCAAAAGCGTGGTCCTGCTCCTGCATCTTCTTTAGTACGAACGGATAAGGCAGCTCCAAAATAAATATTACTAATCATACTAGTGGACTTGGTTTTTTATCGAATCGTTTTTTATCTCCAAAACGAAGAAGACGGAGACAAGAGTTTTCGTATGTATAATTGATACTGCATGCGTGACTAGAAATTTAAAGGTGAACAAAAGGAAGAGAAATACTACCAGAGAGAAAATTGGAAAATAATATTTTCCTTTAAATTTCTTATTCTTTTTTTCCTACCGTATTTACGTTTATTTTAATGCATGCACCGCATCTAATCAATTTATTTTCTTTTATACCGTCTTAATTAATTGGTTTATCAAATGGTTTAATTATTGAAATACATACACAAATTGTCTATTTTTAGAAGTCGTGTATAAATTTGTCCACTTCAAAGCAATATTACAATTGTGTCTACTATTTATTCTTGAGTTTGTGTATTTTAAGCACATTTCTTATATATAATTGTTTCTACATCTAGATTTCTTATGCTTTATTTAATTTTTTTAGGTAAAGTGAGAGACAATGATTTATATCAAAAACAACTAGCACGTCCTTCTTGTATTGGTAGTTTCTTTTGCACTTTCGTGTTTAATTTGAACTAGCATTTTTGTTATTTACAAGGCTTTCCTTGTTGTGTCGATCGACATTTTTGAATGTTTGGTTTCAATTTTGCATCGGGGTGGTTGTGGTGATCGACATCTTCGCTTCTGTTTTTTTGCTTGATGTGTGTTTTTGAAATTGTGTTTCATTAACCCCTTCGCCTCCGCCTAGCCGAGAAAAAGTCGATGCAGATGGCTTTGCTTGGGGCGCTTCTTGTAGAGCAAGTTGCGGTTGTATTTTCAGATTTTATCGTGGGTTTGTTAAAGGGCATGTGTTTTTTAAACATACTTTAAACTTAAAATTAAAAGTCTGTACGTTTTCAGAGGTCATTATTGTAAATTTACTTTACCAAGCGTGTGCCTGACAACGTAGTTATAATTAAACCGGAATGATTTTATTGTAACATATGAAAATTTTACACTGTAACATATTTTTACTTTACACTATAACATGTGAGAATTTTACACTATAACATATAATTTCAACTATATAATTGAAACATGGTTGTCAAACACACCCTAAATGCTCTTCCTCATTTTTTTTTTTCCCCTTTTTTGTGGGGATATAGCAAACATCAAATCCACGTTCAGATGGACCCTGCCCCAGCTGTCCTTACAATGGAATGGGGATGGAGTATATTAATAGTCGAAGGTGACCTGTACCCCACATGCAAAACATATCGCACTCTCCTTTTGGTTTGTACGAATTAATATGTGGAAATGAGGATATTAATCCAAGCAGAGAAATTGGTTGGCGAAGGTTGAGGCAATTAAGCATAGAAGATAATAATAATGACTGAAGAATATAACTGAGTGGATAATTTTCAAAAAGTATAACATACATAAGATAGCTTTTTTTTTTTTTTTTAACCATAAGAAATTCAAACTCTTCATTTTATGATAAAGTCAGGTGTATTTTACCGTTATGGTATCCCTACAACCACATATAAGCAAAATTCGGTATAATATTCCTGGGGTCTTTTTAAGTGCTTATGCCAGCTAAGCTTAGCTAAGCCTTGCAGCAGAAGCAAAAAAGAAAAAGGACCACAGATTGGGACTAAAATGACCAAACAATATGTTACAAACGAAAAGATACAAGAGAGGGAGAGAGGAGAGGGCGAGAGAAAGACTAGAGATCTGTAATTGTTCAACCCTCTAGATTATTATGAAGAAAAATCCACGTACATGTCGATTTCATCATAAATATAGGGCCGTGCTAGGGCCATATGTATTCTAACAAACGGAGCATATAAAGTCGCTTTATTTTTTTTTTTCTTTGTTAATCCATGTGCTAGGAATTATTTGGTGGAATGTCTATTCTGTTTATATTTCTACGGTTTTAACCTAAACAATTATGAGATTTTGACAAATTTTTTCAAATTAAAAAAAATTCTAGAATGAAATAACCTTGAAACAATTTTAGATCACATAATAATACGGCTATATGATAATTATATGATACTGGACTTCATCTCATATATTTTGTTTTTTGATATAAGGGAAGGGGGAACGCCACCATATTCAGTGGGGCTTAGGGTGACTTGAACTCTCAACCTATAGTTGAAATGAAGAGGCTTACCACCAACCAAGCTACCCTCACTCGTCACTTTATCTCATGTTTTAATCATATTTTTTGGTCTCCGACGTAGTACTTTTAGATTTTATCAACCTCTGATGCAAAAGTTATGGTATTTAGGTGATCTTTAAATTTAGTTATGATGCAAAAGTTATGGTATTTAGGTGATCTTTAAAATTAGTTTTGTAATTTTATAGGGTTTGTTTAGTAAATGGATTCAAATTGTATTAATTTGAATTATTTTAATTTGAGTTGTATGATTTGAATCACTATCCAAATTAATGTTTGGATATGCATTTAAAGTGCTAATTTGAATATAAAAAATTTTAAAATTTGTGTTTGGATAGATAGTATTAAAAAGTTTTTCATTTATTAAAAAATCTAACAAAACCTTAATGTTCATAATCCTAGAAAATATGCAATATGGATCTTGATTTATTTCTCCTTTTATTAAGAACATAATAAACGAAGAATCGTCTCAATCAGGTATCAAATGAAGAAGTTACTAATATTTTCTTCAAATATAAGAGAAAAAATTTTAAATTTTACTATAACAAACATATCTGAGTCTAAAGAGTTAAAAGGAAAGAGTATAACTTTGAAAACTTGGATTCAAAGGATATATTTGATTTAAATTTTGAGGAAAACAAATACATATTCAAAAAATTCTAAAGATTTGAATCCAAAGAGTTGACCGAATGCTAAACTAATGCCCCAAAATGTATCATCAATCATGTATACAGTGAGACATAGCCAGTCTCAAAATTACCTCTTAAATAAATTATTTCTGAAATTCTGGTTGCCAACGAATAGTAATTAAACATTTTATAAATCAATAAATGTGGCAATCTATCCATCACTTACGTTAAGGATTGGAAAGAAATTAATTTTTTGACCATCTAATTCATCATCGTTTTCATAAAACATTAGACCAGAATCAACATTTTCACATACTTTTGCAAAATCAAATTTTGTTCATCATATTGACTTGGATCAATGCCAACATCACTCGAGAAATCATCGATGCCATTCTGAGGTGGTGCAAACATTGAGGGCGGCAGACCAAGAGCGGCTATTTGTTGTGTTAAGGTGTCGACTTGATATATCGTAAGGGTGCAAATTGTAGTTCTTGACTTCTTCTTGGAGAAATGCTACAAGATGGAAGGCGGCACAAGCAGCAGGATGGTGACAAGGCGTCTTTATCTCCGGACTGTCCAAACAATATAACATTTTGTAATAAGGTAATAACAATGTTATATTGAAGATAACATCAAGCTTTAATCATCTAATGTTGTCATATATTTTGTTCTAGCTTTAATCACCTTTTTCTTTTTCACTCTTTTTTGGTATACCCTTCCAACTCAATTGAAGGGTTTTTATTGTAACAAATGAGTTTGAATTGAGAATTTCAATTTGAACTAATTATTTGAACTGATTTTCTTTTTAATGTTGTCAAATACTAGTTTGTGTTTGGACTGAATTTTTTGATCCAAACTATAGTTTCCAAATAGTGTTGCAATGTTTCTAAAAGAAGCATAGTTATTTCAAGTCTTCCACACTTTTTTTTTATTTGGTGTCTTCATATTAAGGATATAATATATCTTTTTTCTAGAACAAAATACACGACATTGGATGATCATGTTATGTTTAATATAATACATTGTTATTATTCTATCAAAAAATATTACGTTACTTGGACGGTCGGGAGTTAAGAAACGCAACCACTACCTATATAATAAACCCAAATGTAGTCATTCTAATGAATATCCAAAATTGATGCGAGATATTGAAAAAATTCTGATCTCCAAAAACTGACTCATAAGATTAAACAAAAATTCTTGCATAGAAAAACCTACTTTCCTAATTCTATTCAAATAAATAATACACAATTATAAATAAAACTATACATGCCCCTATTGAAGCCCAAAATAACTAAGGCTCTTCATCACACGACAGTTACAAAAGACCAATTGGGGAGTAAATTAGATTATGTAACACTTTCCTATCATTATTATGTTTTATCTTTTTTTCTTATCCTTTTGATCCAGGTCATTGCTCCTAACTAAAAAGGCCAAAATACCTTTAGATAACACATATTAGCTTAACCTTAACCCAAATTTCTTAGAAACAATAATGAATTTGTATTCATTAAAAGTATAATATTTCAAACTTTTTCATAAAAGTAGAAAATTGAAAAACAATACCACAAAAGTGGTATATTTCTCAAATCAACAACTTGAGATAGGCCTTCTATTGGGCTTGGGTTTTCTTTATGTCTTCGAAATGGGTCAATTTGAGAAATACCACTTTTGTCTCATTGTTTTTTAAATATTACCGCTTTTATGAGAAAATTTAAAATAAACCACTTCTAAAAAGTAAAAAGACATATATGAAAGGTTTTTTAAGTTAGAATTAAGCAAACAAGTGTAATTTAAGGGTACTTTAATCTTTTTAGAGTCTATTCTATAAAGCGCCTGCAACATCGAGCTCAATCGAACCACTCTATCTATCGCGATCTTTCTCTCTTTGTCATATAGTTAACATTTATCGTCGCTGTGTCATCGGTTACATCAGTCAGATCAGATATAGACGGCGAAGACATTCAACGGCAACGATAGTGACAATTAACTTGCTTGATGGAGAAGTTGTTTAGTAGGATCTCTGATGACAAAGAAGGAGAAGTAGAGTTCATTTTGAGATTAAACAGCGACGATTGGAGGAGAACGGCTGTGTCCTGGTGGGTGGTTTGACGATGCGATGAGACCTCGTCAGTGGAGAGATCGACGGCACTAATAAAGAGAAATCATTGCTACAGTCGCCAGCAATTTTGTGGTTGCAATGACTATCCATTTTTTTGGTGGATTAGTAGAGGTTTTGGGTAAATATAATTAGGACTTATTAGGTGTCAAAAATGATATGAATTAAAGGTTTTTAAAAACAATGGTAAGGTATTAGTGGTACATGGAAAATGGTATACCAACTAATTAATTCCAATATTTAACTTTTGGCTAAACGCAAGTCATTTTTACTCTGAACAAAAGAGACAGCAAAATAAAATTAGAGTATGATTTTTTTTCCCTTAAAAAAAAAGAAGCAAGAATCACCTAAGAGCGAACCATGTCATTTGTTTAATCTTTAACGGCAACATCAAAAGAAAGTTATGGCACTTGACATATAACAAGTAATCTCTTTTATTAGAATGATGAATTAGAATAACCCATATACAATGAAAATGTTTACCCTACTCAAAAAAGAAATAGAAAACTAGAAAATAAAACTATGTTGGAGGTGTTTGCAAGGCTTTTATTCCGCTTCTTTTCTTTTTTGTAATTGTAGCCTTCAAAAATACCTTCCTAATAATAAAATCCTAAAACCTAAAATAAAACCTAAACCTAAAAACTTTTTTTTTTTCTTTTTGCCTCCCCTCGGCTACAAAAGCATCCTTCGAGCCATCCTAGGAAGAGCTCCCACCCCGTACGATTTACAAAAGTCACGGCTGCCCCTCCTTTTTTTTTTTTAATTTCTTTCCTGATTCTCAGGCCACATAAGAGGGCATAATCAAATACTCCAATGAGCGTGGGACACATGGCATTGCACTAGTGGACAGAGTATGCATAACCAGTGGCAAGTTGAAATTGGGTAAAGTATGGGTTGCAAGGGAAATTTGGTAGAGCACATCATACCGGATCCGGCCTTTTTGGAGTCCATAATGTCACGTCCCAAAAGAGCTCTTGTTGAGAGGTGGGCAACCCAAGACTTAAGTACTGCTCTTCGGTCCTTTACCCCGTCACGGATCGGCTCCCTTGAGGGTCCCACTGGACCGTGGAGAGTCCACACACCAGGCAGGTAGTATCCCGCTCTGATACCACTTGTCACGTCCCAAAAGAGCTCTTGTTGAGAGGTGGGCAGCCCAGGACTTAAGTACTGCTCTTCGGTCCTCTACCTAGCCGATGTGGGACTTTTTGTACGTTACAATAAGCCGACAAACGATTGGGCTAAACTATGGGTTCGAACTTCAACTCACTTTTTGACCTTTTTACCCCCCAATTTAATTTCAAGTTGCCATTTTATCCAATTCACCCTTTTTAGCAACAAAAATAAATAAAATAATATTTAAAAAGAGAAAATAAAACAAAAGTAAAATCTAATTAAATTAAAATAAAAACAACAAAAAAGTAATTAAAAAACCTAAAAACTAACAAAATATTGAGTTACAAATATCTAATTTACTGCTTATCAATATACAGTGGATTGAAAGGCATACACATCCTTAATGCTTTAAATGATATCTTTATGCTGTCCTCTAGAATATGAACACGAGTTCTAGATTCTTTGAAAGGAAGAAATATTATGATCATAAACGAACAAATTTGACATTTCCTCATTGGTTTGAATGATCTTATTATACTATTCTTTAGGATATGAATACAAGTTCTAGATACTTTGAAAAGAAGAAATATTAAAATAATAAACGAACACATTTGGCATTCCGAAATGCTTTGAATGTGAATATACGTATTTGTGATAAAACACGTCCCGAATTCTTCACATATAAAAAAGTTTTATAATTTTAAATGAAGAGATATCCTGGTTGTAAGCATAACTTAATAGTTATTTTGCACTTCACTCTATCATAAAGTGAAGGGTTCAACTCCATGTCTCAAATTTTTTTTAAAAAAAAGAGTATATTTAGAAAATCAATTGAAACTTAAAAATTATAAGATGTGAAATCTTTACACTGTAGTAAACTTTTACTTTTCACTGTAATATTGTAAAACTTTGTAGTATAATAAACTAAACTTTGTTTTTTTAACGTGCTTTTCAAACGAAGTCAAAGATAAGAAAAAGGAAAAGAGAGACATCCAAAATGGCCTCATCTGAAAATAAGACCCGCAATGGAGACTGAGTAATCAGTGAGTGGCACCTATTTCGTGGTCCAAACTTGGTTCTAGTAAAGTTAAATATAAAACGTGTAATGATAATCACAAAAAATTTCCTCACAATTGTTTCTCCTCTTTTTTATTAAAGATCATGTTGTTTTTTTCGAAGGTGTGTAACATGTGTTTTAAAATAGGTAGAAATTTTAGATGTTTCCTTCATCTAAAAGCAAGAAAGGATATGGAATGTCATGGGTTGGGAAAAGAAAATTCAGTTTATTTTTATTTTTATTTTTATTTTTATTTTTATTTTTATTTTTATTTTTTTGGTTTTGGATGATAAAATTGAGCTAACAAGTACGTTTGTTTCGTGGCTCAAATCCTAATTTGAATCATTTTGTTACAGTATTTTCTCCGGTAAAAACTTAAATTTTCATTCAAATTCTCTATTCAAATCTATAAACCAAACGGAGATGTGTCAAAAATTGATTGAGGGGAGAGAAAGAAAGACAGATAAAAAGGAGAAAGGACCCAAGTCCTGAATTTGCTTTAAAATTTATAAATTCATAAATTATATTAAAAATGATTTTAAACTAAGATGCATTAAAACATCATTATCAGTAGAATATATATTTTTTATTTGGAATATTTGACATGCTAACAAAATAATTTGTGGGTATCTGCAATTAGTCTGAATTCAAAAGACAAATCTCCTACTAATAATTTGCTGAAACTATTAATATGTGAACTGTGTATGAATAAATCCTACCTTTTTTTTTTATTGAAAATATATGAATATCCTACCTTGTGTTTATTGACGTATAACTTAAATTGCTAATCACTTCAGAATTACTCTATGTTCACTTACATACATATATACACACACACACATAAATGTCATCAAATATTATTACGCATTACTATTTTGAACTAATTACGTCACTCACTTTTGTTTTATTATGATTATTCTATGCATGCAAACGTGTCTCACATGTTGTTTTGTTGTATATAAGTACGTACCAATTTGTTTTGTCTCGCTCTTTGCAAATTGCATCCAATATATAGTTTTCGTCATTAGCAAACAATATATTATATATACTAGCAAAAAAAACAATAATATATATATATATATATATATATATATATATATATCATTGAGTATAATAGTTTTCTGATCTTCACAGGATGGGGAAGTGAAATCTTGTGGCTAAGAATTGTGTGGCGCTGACTCTTGCGCTAGTTTCACATCTACAACCGTTTGCGTTTCTCTCCACTAATATAAAAAACTATATGAGAATTCGATATATATATATATATATATATATAAGCATTTTTTTTTTTGGCTAGAAAAAACATAAATTTATAAAAACTAATTGAACAATGACAACATATTTGGTTATAGACTTGCGGGCCAAAACCATCATTTTATCGATCCAAAAACTCCTAGAGACTCGCCGGCCATCAACCATCATTTTAGCCCAAAAAAAAAAAAAGAAAAAAGAGAGAGAGACACAAACAATCGAACAACAAAAATCCCCTCTCTGGATTTATTGTCCTTCTTTCCCTTCGTTTTTTCTTCTCTTCTAAAAAATTCCACAATATAGTATAAAAAATATTAGTCTTTGAAGAAATTAGAATGCCATAAAAAAATTCACTTTTCCTATTTCCTAAAAATTGTTGTCGTTGATGAAATAAAGGATATACTATGCGTCTATTTGAAATAGCGGTTAGAACTATTTTTATGGGTTAAACTGTTTTTTGGTTTAAATTTTGTGAGGAAAAATACTATTATAAAAGTTGTTGGTACTCTAAAAAACAATTGGAATTGTTTTTGTCAAACAAGCTAAATGTGTCATCTAGTTAATTTGTTTCCCTTTGAAACACACAAGAAAAAAATAGTTATATATCTTCAAAGACAACTACGCTGCACATATCCCTAATGACCAACATGGTCAAATAAACTTTCAATTTTTTCTCTTTTGTTACTATTTCTTCTTCAACTTCTTCTTCCTCTTTTACTGTAACTTTTGCTGCTACATCAAACTTCACAAAATTACAGCGCTCAAGTTACAAGAACCTAATATAAGCATTGAAGGAGGTTTTGTAATTTTTCTTGATAATCTGTGATCTTGAGTTTTTTTAGGGAACGTAGATTTTGTAAATTAAGGGTTGAATATTTAAATATACTTTGTGTCATTTTTGAAAATAAATTAGGGACATTTGTTAACCTTGAGTTTGAGATGGGGTGTACAATACTAAAAACAAATTTTATAAGAAAATTAGATTTGCTTGTGATTCTCGATAGTAATTTATCTGAAAATAGGAAAATAATGCAAGACGTGTTAAGGACATAGTTGTGATTCTATAGCGACACATATCCTAGGCTTCAAAGAAGAAAACAATCGACATTGCTGCATACTTTGGTGGCAACCTTTGATTTATGGCTTATACACAATGCATTGTCAAAAATCTTTGGTACGTATATACATGAAATCATTTAAGGATGGGTGCCATGCAACATTGGATTTCTATCAAATTCACTAAAGTTTCGAGTTTCTGCTGTATTGGAGGACAAATAAAAGGTCAACTACATATGTTTCTTGTCAAACTTCCAAGACTATTTAAAGTAATCTCATAGATTGTCATCGGTAATCTACAAGATGTCACCAAAATCAACCGTGATTGTTGCATTATAAAGTTTCAATTCAATAGATCAAACAATTTCAAAACATGAAACCTATTTGTCCAAAAGAGTCCTGAACGATGGCTGATACCAAGGAGTAATCTTGCAGATTAACACCAGTACTCTATTAGATTATTTTGACTTTTTTTAATGAATATCACTAACCTTCTCCATTTCAATATAGTTGCGATCGCAAGAGTGTAATCTATTTGATTAATCATTTACTAATCGACCAAGTTATTTTATCTTTTCAACACATGCTCGTCGTGTTTGTCTTTGGTTATCGAAGAGTAATATGCTATATACTCGGAGATAATCTACCAAACTACTTTTCTTTTTCAAGACACATTCAACGAATATCTCTGACACCGATTGATTCCCAAATAATCAATTTACCATATTAATTTTGAAATCAACTTAATACCAAAAAAAATAAAACTACTAAAATACAAAAATTTCCATATAATGCACAATATTATCAAAGAAAAATAATTAAAAAACACACACACACACACACAAACTTTCATACAAAAAAATATTACCAAAAAAAAAATTCCACAAGCAAATAGCTAAATTACTAAAAATACACAAATTAAAAAAAAAAACTAGATTACCATAAGAAAATTAGAAAAACCAAGTCTAAAACCAAAAAAAAAAAACTTGATAACCTCTCTCCATATTCGGCAACATCGTTGTGAGCATATATCATCAACGTCGCACAAATGTCTTGACCTATTTTTCTTCGTACAAATCTGCAATACAAAGTACACCTTCAAATGACCAACACCGAGAAATAAAAAAAATAACAACGTCCCTAAATTTCTTAAAATCCTTATACTCAACACATGCAACATGAAAACTTCATGCTTGTATCAATTATTAGACTATTTGACCATTGGGCCAGGCCATTGGCCTAGGCCGAGGATCCCATTTTTGATGTGAATGGGCATGATACTTGAACCCAAACCATATTTGAGGAACCTGCGTTAGTCAAGCTTTAGTGGGCCACAAGTAAGCAGTTTATATATGATAAGATTATAACGAGGATCTACATCCAAATAGAAAGGTAGTTTATCTTGGCCGTCCTAAAGTTTTGACTCCATAGTAGACACATTGATGAGGTAGACCTAGTAGTGGTTGCATACCGGACTGAACTTAAAGTAATTGATTTAATAATAATTTCATTTTACTTAAATCAATTCATTTTGATAATCATTTGTTTGTAATCTTAATCCTGGATTAGATTTATGACTCTATGTTTATAGCTTATATTTTTTAATATGCCAAATGTAGAAATTTTGACGAATGAAATCTTTATTGTTTATTTGTTGGAGATGCAACCTATAGAAATCATGGCTCTCTAACAAAGAGTTTATATTACTTTCACAAATGTAGAAATGTAGGAATTTATGACTCCATGTTTATAGCTTATATTTTTTGATATGCCAAATGTAGAAATTTTGATGAATGAAATCTTTGTTGTTTGTTTGTTGGAGATGCAACCTATAGAAATCATAGCTCTCTAACAAATGTAGTTAATATTACTTTCACAAAGGCATTATTCAAAAAAATGGAAAAGAATAAGGCTTTAGTCATTTGGATATTTATGATAGCCAAATGATTTTCTGTTTGGATTTCTTATAAATGAAATTTTCCAAATGAGTGAAATAAGAAACTTTGAGATAAAATAATTGGAAGACAAAATGAAACTAAGTCCTTCGTCCTATTATGGAGAACCTATGAGAATACACATACTTTGAAAGATCATAGACAAGACTAATATATTTGGAGACTCTTAATACAATATATTATCGAGAGTTTAGGTTTGGGTCTAAAATGGAGTGACACCAATGTTAATAACTAATGGGGGAGTTAATTTTATTTATTATTATTGGAACCTGATACTATATGTCCGTAAAGTCTCAATGCTAGCTTACTAATTTCTTGACAAGCTGGGTAATAGTTTACTACAAGAAATATAGAAGTTTGTGCTAAACAAGTCACTTGGCCTAATAGTATACACACCACAATCCAGATGAATTTTGTGGCACCAAGCTTAGTCCACCTAGACCATATGTGCCAATTAAAAGAGATTCTAGATAGAAAATTAATTGTTTAATATTTCATGAAAATATTTATTTGAATTAATTATTGTAATTTAGAGTAATTCATTATTTAACTATATATTTGAATAATTAATTTAAACCATTGTTGTATTTGAATAAAGGATAATCATATACAATTATTTAAATTGGATAATTATTTTGAATGATAGAATTCTAATTTAAATTGAATTATTTAAATTAGCACTATCTTAGATGACGCACAAGATCATAGTCCTACATTATAATTGACTGAAATTTAGAATTTTCCCTACTAGTGGTGGGCATATACTATAGCGATCACCGTGTGATTGGCGTGTTCTTCAAGGAAAATAAGGGAGAATTTTTCTTGATTTCGATAGACTTTTGAGTTTTCCAATTAATTCTATATGTAGAGGTCTTGGGTGCTCATTTTTTTTCTCAAACAACCATAATACAACAATAAAATTTATCATAAGAGGAAATTCATCAACTTTAAAAATCATGAGGGTACAAGTCTATTTATCCCCAAAAAGGTTCATCTGATTCCTTGAGTAGAAGTTAGATTATTGACCTTTAATACTCAAAACTAATTTGCAATATAATGGTTGGAAGGAGAGTAGCTGTAGTAGAGTTGTGTTGAGTTGTCTACACACACACACAACAGTCTGAAGGATGAGACATAACATTAAAGATTTGAAGATTGAGATCTTTTTGAAGCTTTGGTCACTTAAAAGGGCTACTTCGAATCATCAACAGGAATGATTAATTAGAATTGTATTTATAGTTTATAACAACATGAGTTAGATTCTGGGTAATTAATAAAATTTTTAAAATTTTGCTACTTCAATCAATTTTTCCCAACTTATGTTACGCTATAAATATAAATTAATTATTTATGACCAATTTTTCCAACAATTGAATCATAATCAATTGGTAAAGAGATAATAGTAAGGCTTCTATGTACAAATTAATCATTTATTGTGGAATTTATAGTGAATGATATTATTATTATCCATTTAATTTTAATTATTGTTAGCTATAGTGCTTTAGAGATTAAAAATTGTGTCTATTAATTTATTCATTGATTGTAATTATAATAGGGTGTGGTTTATTAGCATCCTTTAGAATTATCACTTTCTTAGAGTTTATATGTAAACCAGAAATAGTCTAGGGTTTTGTATGTAATTTAATTCTATAAAAACAAATATAGAAAATGGAATATTCTATTGAAGATTTTCCAAATTTATTTTTCTAAAATCATTATGTAAATTTTTTTTGGATATTTTTTTATGAATATTAGGATTAAAAGAAATTGTTAGGGCAAGAAAGAACCCTAAGCATGCTCCAGGGTTATGGGAGAAGTCCCACAAACAACGAGACTCAATTTTCCCACAATAGAAGTCACCTCGACTAAGGCTGAAGTAGGAACCATGTGGAAATAGGCCCTGAGAACCATACTCAGCTTGAGGCCAAGATGTCTCCTACCTTGAGCCAAGGAGCTGTACAAGCCAAGGCTTGTGCCTCTACATAGGTTGCATAGGCCATCAAGCCTATGACAAGCACGAGCTAACCTGGATACAAGGATGGTTATGTAGAGCAGACTCAACTTGGATATATAAGTATATTTAATTTCAATAATTTTGTAAGTGGGAGAACATTATGAGTAAAATTATTTAAGATTTAGAAAATTAATTTGACCTATTATAATCAAATTAAAACACAAAAAAGTCTCCATAAGATTCTAAAATTATATTGGAAAGGATTATTTGAAAAATTTAAAGATGAAGAAGGATATAAGAAAGAGATATAGGAATGAAGGCTGATATATGTTTCAGTTTATTTTTGTATTATTTTATTTTCTTTGTTCAAGGATGTAATCATAATATTACAGCTATGTGAATCATAATATTACGGCTATGTATACATATTGCTTATTGTCATGCTTTCTTGTTATGCTTGTTTGCTTTATAATATAATTTGCTATATGTTTGATAACATGTCATGCAGAATAAAGAGTGCTACTCATGAAATTGTTCATGCATGTTTGTATAAATCTTGTTTTAAAATATTAAGTATGAAAGGGTTCTTCATTACGACCATGATTGCCATTGTTTGTCTATATATAAAACTAGGTGATGCCAGTTTGTTCATCACCAGCAGTATACTAGATTGGACTTCCTAGGGAAAATGCTTGTGGTCATAATTCATAATTCTTTGCCTCAGCATGGCAATTTATGGGTTATGAATCACAACTTATAAACCATAGGTATACATTTAAGATGACTTTAATTATTAAATTTGTGACCATATAAAGAGGTAGATTGGATGGGATCCGTTTTCCAAGCTAGTTTTTATTTGACTACACCGAGATAGCTAGCATGAACAAAACTAGAAATTACAACAGTAATGTATGCGGTTTCAAGATGTTTTACATTGACATATTCGTATTATTATATAATTATATTACTAAATGCTTTATGTTTGCTTATTATTGATATATGTTATATATTTATTTATTGTAGCCAAGATGTCAAGTTCACTTTACATGATACTTAACAAACAACTCTCACCAGGAATAACTTTAATGACTAGAAAAGGAACCTGAAGATAGTCTTTTCTAATGAAAAATACAAATTTGTGTTGGACAAACCTTGCCCAGAAGAACCTTAGTAGGATTCCACACCTAAGAAGCACTAGGCTTATAACCACTAGCGTGATTCTGATGAGATTGCTAGATGCTACATGTTGGTAAGCATGTCCAATATTTGCAGAAGAAGCATGACGAGTTTGTGACTACCGTAGCCATGATGGTTAATCTTGAGGAGATGTTTACTGGTCATGCTATACAAGCCAATCAAGCTGCATTTCAAAGCTAAAAGGTTTAAGCGAAAACCTAGAACACTAGTTAAGGAGCATATGTAGGAGGTCTTGAGCTATTTAGCTAAAGCTTAAATAAAGAAAGCAAACATTAATCCAGATACTCAGCTTAAGATGATCTTTGAGACTTTGTTAAAGGTCTTTATGCTATTCAGGGAAACTTACAATCTGAAGAAGCTGGAGATGAACTTGACAGATTAATGAAAGAACTCCAGTCTTTTGGAAATATGCTTAAAGGAGGGAACATTGAAAGCATGACAATATCTAAGGCAAATTTGGCAGCTGCAAGTTCTTCTAGACCCAACTTTGGAAAAGTAAGAAAGAACAAAAAAGGAAAAAAAAAGGGGTCAATAAGGCGTTTACTAACATTCCTCATAAGGTTGGGAAAAATAAGAAGAAGTGAAAGGACCACAAAAAGTTTAAATGATTCCATTGTGGAAGGGTCGGGCACTTCAAAAAGTACTGCAAGGACTTCTGACTCAAAAGGGAACTAGAGGTATGGGTAATCTCTTTTACTTAGAAACTTGTTCAATAGAAGATTCCAAAGACTCTTGGGTCATTGATTCTAAAGTCACTAGTCATGTTTGTGTTTGTTTATAAGAATTTCAAGAAACAAGAATTCTACATGGCAGGAACTTCATGTTATAGATAGGCAATTGAACTTTTGTTTAAGTTAAAGCAGTTGGGGACATACATCATTATTTTGATGAATTTAGGATTTTAGTTTTAAAAGATTGTTTTTTATGTTCCTCAATTTAGGAGGAACCTTATTTTGGTTTCTTGTTTATTTAAAGACGACTATTTTATTTTTTAAAAAATAAAGTAGCTATTTGCAAAAACAAGTCTTTTAAAGGAACAAAATCTTTACTTTATCAAACCAATGATATACATAATGCTTGAGACTGAATTGGTTAATAACTCTAAAATAGGACTAAACATTCTAATGCTAATAAAGCATATATGGCATTTACAATTAGGCCATATAAATCTTAACAAGATACAAGGCTAGTTAAGGATGGTCCTTTTAAGTTCTTGTGAGGTAGAACCATTATCACAACATAAGTCTTGTTTGGAGGGTAAAAATTACTAAAAACCCATTAGGAGCCAAAGGAAATCAGGCCAAAGGAGTTCTAGACTTAGTGTACATAGATATTCGAGATCCATGAACATTCTTGTACATGGAGGGTATGAATACTTTGTCACATTTATTAATGATTATTTAAAATTTAGGTTCTTGTACTTAATGCACTATAAAAGTAAAATTTTTGACAAGTTTAGGGAGTTTTAGGGTGAAGCGGAAAAGCAACTGGGAAAACTCATTAAGTTACTTCAATTAGATCGAGATAGAGATTATCTTTCGGATAAGTTTATAGAACATTTTTAGAAAATAGGACCTTATCCCTTTATACCACACCTAATACTCCATAACAGAATCGTGTAGCAGTAAGAAGGCATAAAACCGTGCTAGACATGGTTTGGCTAATGATGAGTTATTTAACATTGCCTACATCATTATGCGAATATGCATTATACGAATTGCATGTTATCTTTTGAATGTAGTTCCAAGAAAAGAAATTCCTAGAACTCCTTAAAAGTTATAGACAGGTAGGAGAACATCCTTAAGCCACTTAAGGATATGGGGTTGCCTTGTACATATCCTATACAAGGAGGCTAGCAAGTTGGAACCCCATTTAGAGATTTGTATTTTTAAATTATACTTTAGGAGACTAAGGATAGCTTTTTATATAATCCAACAAATAATAAATTTTTGGACTCCACACATGTTCCTTAAGGAAAGTCACATGTGAGACTTTAAGCCTCATGACAAGGTAGCACTCAAGGCATTAGGAACTAATAAGATCGATCTTGAGGTTCCAAATATGGAGGAAAATCCATTCATAAAAGAGAAATCAGATCAAAAACCTAAAGAGTTTTGACGTATTGGGAGAGTTGCTATGCAAGCTAATAAACATCAAGATGAGGCTTTCAGAGCTAAGGTTGTTGAACCTAATAGTAATCACACTATATATCAGGAAGCTATAGAGGATGTTGATGTTGATCTTTGGCAAAAGACCACGAACGCTGAGATGGGGTCTATGGCTTCAAATCAGGTTTAAGAACTTATAGATGCACCTAAAAGGATTAAACCCATTGAGTATAAGTGGATATATAAGAGGAAAAGAGGAGCGGATGGAAGGTTAGAAATCTTTAAAGCTAGATTTGTAGGAAAGGGATACACACAAAAAGAAGGCATCCTTTATGATAAAACTTTCTTGCCCGTAGCAATCTTAAAGTCTATTTGCATCTTTTATCCATTGTGGCATATCTTGATTAAAAGATATGGTAAATAGATGTCAAGAATACATTCTTGAGGAAAGTATCTATATGGTACAACCAAACAAATTCAAGGTTAAAGGTTAAGAGGATAAGGTCTACAAATTGTTGAAGTAAATTTGTGGACTAAAGCTGGCTTTTAGATCCTAAAACATTAGAGGTGATCAGGCAATCAAATCATGTGGCTCGGATAAAATTTTGATAAATCATCCATGTATAAATGCATTAGGAATGGAAGAGTGATTTTTTAAGTACTCTATATGGGTGACATCTTACTCATTGGTAATAATGTAAGAACATTGTCATCTAGTTAAAGTTTGGTTGTCCAAACAATTTAACATGAAAAGACTTAGTAAAAGCTAATTATGTTTTTGGAATATGACTATTTTGGGCAAAAACAACAAAATGATAGCTTTGTCCTAACCTACCAACATAGATAAAGTTCTCGAAAGATTTGCGATGTAAAATTCCAAGACAAGCTCTCAGCCTACTTAGAAGAAAGAAAATATATAGAGATGATTATTTATTGCTTATTTGTTTTGTATGTTCAAATCACATTTTGAACCGTTTTGCTATAGTATTTTCTTTCATAAAAATTAAAATTTTTCTACAAACTTTCTATTTAAACTTATGAACCAAACAAACAAGCCGTTATACTTCAACACTAGAAAGTCTTATGTATGCTACGCTTTATACTAGATTAGATATTGTTATGCAGTAGGGATGATGAGTTAATATCAATCGAATCCCATGCCAAAACATTGGCAGGCAGTTAAGCATATATTCAAGTCTTAGGAGAGCAAGAAATTATATACTAATATATTCTGGAAAGGATCTAACACTAGTAGGATACATGGATTTTGACTTTTAAGCAAATATAGATTTGAGAAAAATCTACTTCAAGATCTATTTTTACTCTAGGTGGCGGAGCTACAGCATAGAGAAGCATCAAGCAATCCTGCATTGTTAACTATATTATTGAAGGTGAATATATGGCTACTAGTTATCCATCTAACGATATTGTGTGGCTTAAAAAATTCCTTGAAGGTCATAAGCCTATAGTCTTGTATTGTGACAATGTGGCAGCTATAACAAATAATAAGGATTCAAGACACTACAAAAAGAGTAGACACATTAATAGGAAGTATCATATTATAAGAAACTTTGTAGAAAGTGGAGATATAGTGGTTTGCAATGTCCTACAACAACCTCGTTGGTCTACTCACCAAAGCCTTGGCAACCAAAAACCTTGTAGGGACACATGGATTGCATGGGATGTTAGACTAAATACACTAAGGATTAAATGATGTAATTATTTTAAAACATTTAATCAATAAAGAGTTTAATATTTATTTTATATGTCACATATCCTCTTTGTATTTATTCTGTTGAATATATGATAAACAAACAAAAGTATGAAACTGTCATTCTAAACCTATAAGATCGTACATATGATGAAATATTATGTAGAAAACATAAATCTTAATGTGATAATCTAAATACAAAAGGTCCGCAATCGAGGGAATAAAGTTAGACATTTTATTCATGTTAAGATTGTTATGTCGTCCATATCCTTAACAAGAGATGGCTTATCTTGGTTATCAGAGTTGAACTTTGCAAGTAAAGACATTGATAACATTGATATATTGTCATTGGTGAAGATGTAGTGGATTAGGACTAAAGTAGAATTGATTTAGTTCATAATTTCGTTTAAATAAATCTACTTTAAACAATCATATGTGTTATTTCTTAATCTTGAAATGAATTAATGATCCTGTATTCTTGATTTGTGTCTTTTGATATACCAAAAGACGACATCTTGAATTATAATAAACATACACATACTGGTACATTGGAGACATCTCTTGAGAGACATAGGCTTGTTATTCATAGATATGGAATTCATAGCTCTGTAAAGTTGATGATATCCTCTTTTGTATATTGAAGACATGACTCTTGATACAAATGGTATGCTATTTGTATTGGTTATGAACAATAAGTATTCCAATGGTGAGATAATAAAACATAAGATAGATATAATCGAGATGGTAAAACAGAATTTATCCTTAAGCTAATATGGGGATGTTGTACATTATGATATGTTGTGGATAGTTAATTTATTGGAGTCTTGTAATTTATATATAGTTCAAGAGTGCAGCTCTAAACTTTTAGTGGAATATTTATAGAGTTAATAATTATAAAATGTACGTGTTGAGAACATGTTATTTTATAATTATAAGAGATCGATTTATATATGTCCATCAGGTCTCCTTTGCTAGCTTACATATTTTCCTATAATGATACATCATGTTTTTCCTATCAGTTAATAACTTATGTTAATTCTATGGTTGGTTCAAAGTTGGTTGATCAGATTGTGATAATTCATATTAGTTTATTAGTTGAATTAAATTTTTAAATTAATTCAAGACAAATATGTTAAATTATCTAAATATATTTTATTTGATATGAGATTATCTGTATATGACTATTTTAATTAAATAACTTCTCTATTGGGTTATTTAAATTAAAACTGAAGTTCTATAAAATATTCCTATGTAAACTAGGTAGACCGTCAGGCCAATGACTAGGTCCGACCAACCGATAGAGCGTAACTAAGGCCTTTTTTGGCAATGTTATAATTTTGGTTTTTATTTTTGGAAAACTTGAAAATAAAAACATTTTGATATATGTACTAGGATTGTTTTTGAAAATGTTTAGTTTGATATTGTAGTGTGTGTTTTAATTCATTTTTTAATTAAAAAAATTAAAAAATCCACATATTTTTCACTTTTTCTCTCTCCTCTCTTCTCTATTCCCTCTCTCTCAAAATATTGTTCTAGTTTCCATGGCAAACTTCATCACCGCCTATCGTCGACATTGACATTCATGTTCGCCAGTGAGGATGGAGTTGTTTTTTTCCTGACGACCTCATCAGGTTGAGCGTGGACTTTGACAGTAGATCGAACAAGGATCGTGTCTTCTCTAACCGTGCCAGGAGTTGTTGGGCGTCAGGAGTCATTAGACTTCGAGTGGCCAGACTTAGGTAAGTGGCGATCATCAAAGATTTACCAAGGAAAGGAGACGGGGTATAAGGAGGGTCGATGGGTAGGATCTAGGGTCCTGCGACAAGGTTGCTGGGAAGAGGTGCTTGGGCGAGGCAACAATGGGTGCTGGGGTTGGGCCCTCACTGGCGAAGGGTGAGGGGTGGTTCTCGCTAGTGAAGTGTAGGGTGGTGATAGGCACTAGGAGGAGGGCCTGGGTTGGGCTCTCGTCGATGAAACATGGGAGGGCCTACGTTGGGTTCTTGCCGGTGAAGGGTGGGGCACATGGGCATCGGGAGGAGGTCCTCGATTGGGCTCTCACTGTCGAACTATAGGAGGGGCTGCGTTGGGTTCTTGCCGGTGAAGCGTGGGGCTACGATGGGTGCCAGACGAAGGGCTTAGGTTAGGCTCTCATCGACGAAGGGGTGCCTAGAAAAGGGTCTTTCATCAAGGTCAAGGAGAGAGAGTTTGGGATAAATGAAATTGAAAACAACTTTTTTTTTTTTTTCAAAATCTAAGCAAAATTTTGAAAACAATTTTTATTTTCATTTTTCATAATTGATAACTAAACATTGTTTTAAAAACATTTTCATTTTTTATGTTTTTGAAAATAGGAAAAAATATTTAAAGAACAAAACCAAATGGAGCTTAAGTTACACAAATCAATACAACCGGTACGCCAATACTTAAGACTGGTGTGCCGGTTGTTAGAATCAGCAAGTCGGTATACTTAAATCGCTTACATGTTTTTCAAGTGTTTTGACATGGATTTTGACCTAATTACTAATTTAAAAGCTAACTAAGTGGAAGTGAAATCCTACCAGCCACAATAAATACGATTCATATTCCCATTGTCTATATTTAATATATTTAGAGAAATTAAGAGAGTGTATTCTAGAACGAGAAACTCTAAAACTTCATAGAATTATTGTTCAACATCTATAATGATGATTCGTGTTTTTCTCTTATGGTTGTGAAGAGAAGTTGCCAAGAGGAGAATTGAACAATGTGTGCCCACTCATACTAATCATAGAATAGAGAATAACAAAAAAGATCAATTGGTTGAGACTTTTTAAGACGGATTCTTAGTAACGGTTCTATTAAACACTTCTTGTCTAACGTGTGGTTCCGATTCTATAAAAGTATGAAAGATCTTTTATTAATTTATGATATATAGCATGTCTAACTCGTTTTATTAAAAAGGCTTTTATTTACTTTTTTTTTAATTCTGTTGCATACTCGTTTTCCAACAAATTGTAACTTTGATAACTTTGAAGGACAATGTTATGCAATTTTAAATTATAAGGATCAAAGTGAGACAATCAATATTCTTCAAGCACTAAATTTAAAATTAACCTATTCTTAATTCTACATTCTTAAATTTAGTATAACATTATACTTTTTTGCAATTATATTAGAAGATATACCTTACTTTGAGCAAAGTAGAAACTCCACGCCACTTTTACACTGCCAAGCAGCACCTTCCATATTTTTAACAATAAGCAAAGAGGGGGAAAAAAGGCCTTTAAGTAATTATAAGATCATGTACGCTAAAGTTCCTATCATATCAAATCATATCATTAAAAAACTATTAAACTCCATCATAAGTTGACTTCTCTATCACTATCAATTAATTACAAACGCTTTTTTGCGTCAAACCTCTCAAACTTAAACATATTTGCAATCAACTTCTTAAACTTCAAAAGTCGTTACAAACTTGATCCAATTGATAACGTCTGTTAAATTATTGATGGATTTTTGTATGTGAGTGGCACATGGATAGCCAAAAAAAGGCATCCTAGTCATTTTCTTTTTATTTTTCACTTAAATTTAGTTATTGATCCCAAAGTTAAAACAAATTTACTTCAAATTTTCTATTTCAATAAAAAGTAACTAAACTCAAAATTATATTTTTATTAAAAAAAAGGATATTAAGTTAAACAACCTTTTAAAACTTTAAAATCAATTTTAGATCAATTTTTTTAATATAAAGATAAAAAAAAATAAACCCCCAAAAAGTTCTTCTTCTTCTTCTCTACCCACAATCATGGAGTCCTCATCGAAACTCTAGTGTTTGGCTAATTGTGGTTCACACCACAAACTCAGTTATGAACAATGTAAAGCTCTCACATGCTACAGTAAAAAAAATAAAAATGCTACAATAAAAACGGTTCCCATTAATAGTTTCCACCACTAGCCAAACACTCCCAAACACTAGGAGTGGTTGGCTAATGATGGAAACTATTGGTGGAAATCGTTTTTACTGTAGCATGTGAGAGCTTTACACTATAGTAATTTTTTTCTTTTTACTATAGTATGTGAGAGTTTTATACTGCTCATAATTGAGTTTGTGGTATGAACCATAATTAGCCAAACACCCTCCCATAACACCGCCACCTTCTTCCACAACCTCTTTGTCATCTCCCTCTACTCCTTGCGCACCTTCTCTGTCGACAATGCCCCTTAACTACAGCAACTTATGAAGATTCAATTTGGCCCATAAAACCTTGGCGAAGAAATCCCAATCAATTATCCATGTCTGCTGTAAAGACCTCAAGGAGTCTGGCTCCGCTTGAGCATGGAGACGGTGGTGATCTGCAACAAAGACCACACGCACAGTCAACTACCTTCTGGCCTCACTCGAGGTCCTCACCACTGTTGCTCAGGAGTTGCTTGAGTCTGTTGGCTAAATGATCGACGACATTGAAAGCTTTGTTTGGAAATCAACGGTCTAAATCATTGCTCAAGGCAAGGATTTGCATTTGGTTGCTGCTGGCGCCTATGATTGCGAAACTGTTGCTTTCGGTTTGCATACTTCTATAATGTTCATAACTCGAGGACGCTAGGGCTAAGCTTGGCAGAGGGCGGTGCTATGATGCTAGAAAGGCTATGTGGATGGGCCACGACATTGATCGAAAAGGGAGATGAGGGCGCGGCTTTGTGAAGAAGAAGAAAAAAGGTCTTCTTTTTTTCTTTTCATTTCTTGTCTCTTTTGATTTTTTAATTCTTAGTTTCAAAATTTTTTTTTTATTAATGTTTAGTCAAATAGACATATTGTATCCTTCTTACATAGTCACGTGCCAATCATGTGACCAAAAACTGTGAATTTTTTAACATTGTTATTGATTGGACCTCTCATGCGACATATTTTAAAGTTTGAGAAGTTGATTATAAAAATTTTTACTTTAGGACCGACCTGTCACATAGGTAAAAAGCCAATAATAAAACAAACCCACGTGGCAGTTAGTGTTCCTTATAAATACCCAGAGAGAAAAAAATTATAAAATTAGACATATTTGCTTCGGACTCTTTCTTTGTTTACATTCCCTAATCATAATTAATATATAAGATTCGTCTTCAAAGCAAAAATAAATCAATAAATTAATTATTAGATTTTCTCTCTCTAGAACTCAGTAGGTGAGTGAGTCGGAGACCCCTTGCGGATCGCCACCATGACGAAACGCTCTTCTTCTTCTTCTGCATCTTCCTCGCGGAGCTCGTCAATGGCGTCGACAATTAAAGCCTACTTGGTGCCCCTGATTCTGTTTTTTGGAGCCGTTTTCTACCAAGTCGTCGTGATTCCCAATTCCTTCCCTCCCTCTCACTATGACGGTAAAGTTTCTCTCACTTCACTCCTAACTCTTCCTCTCTCAAACGCACTCTGCAATACGTACATTCTTATTTTCAGATTACATATATATATAGGCATAATATTTGTGTGTGTTTGCTGAGTAGTGGTTTTGCTTGGTGAATTTGTAGTTCTGCAAATTAAGAGATACAGTTCTATTGAAGAAGTGAGAGAAGCCTACGAGAAGCTTTCCTGCAAGTGGTAAATTCTGCGATTTCCGTTACCTCATTGTGTTTTTTATGTTTTTTTTCAATGGATAATTTTATGCATTAATAAATGTGAAGCAGAAAAGATTTTTCGTTTTTGTGAAAATTCGTAAATTGCGCTAATAATTTTTTTTATATTACTTGAAAAGATTAAGAATTTATGCAAAATTTGGCTTATAAATAATAAGACTGCATCTTTTTGGACTGTTATTACATAACCAGGAAATTTCTTTGTTTCAGGAAGTCGGGAGAAGAAGTTCCCGTAACTCAGGATTTTCTAAAGGTCTGAAATTTCTTTCCTTTTTGTTTTGGAATTGGAAGTTATTTGTTTATTAAGGAGTTTTCTCTTACATAGGCTCAATTATTGCTTAAAAAATACTATGAAATTATTTTTAAGATTTTTAAGAATTACTTGGACAGTGAAGCCCTGAATTGTCAAATATGCCTTTTTGTTTTGTTAATTTCTAAAAGAAAAAGTATTTTTATATGATTATTGTTGTTTCACCTCTTTTTGACTTTATGGTTTTGCTAGTATCATCTTTGTGCCAATTGATTTTTATGGGATTGGATATAATTTGCAGATCCAATATGCTTATGAGTTGCTGAAAAATCCATCATGGAAAAAGAACTATGATATATTTGGTGTCGATGAGCATCTGGTACGTTAATAATTTCCAAGTAATATATGTGAAATTCTATTTGATAGTTTGTGAAAGTTCTGTTGCTTATTTCTTGTTTTTACTTTGCAGGATGTTCTTGAGAAGGCGAAAGAACAGCTTGCTGGTCGTAGTTTTTCGGCAGTAGACCTTCCGTTGCTGGATTCTGCAGGTCTTTGTTCGTTAAGAAGTCCATTTATAGATGTTATTTCCTCTTACATTGATTTATTTGGGAAAGCTTAATAACAAGTATCTTTTTACATAGATTAGAGTGTTTTTGGCTGATGCACACGTACTATTGTCTTTTTAGCTTCTGAAGACCATGGTTTTAATGTTATTACCGCTAAGGATTTTGAGTCCCTGTTTCAGGATACCAAGCCATTGTTAATTCAGGTACAATTATCCTCTAACGCGTATCAAATATCAATTCATGACTAGGGTAACCATGGTAACCAGAAATTACGTCTATTTTTTTATCACAGTTTTCCCCCCTTTTTCTTTTCTATTTAATCTGCTTTTCTTGCTTTCTTGCTCAAATTATCTCAAGTCAACAAGCCTATAGTTCAACACTTGATCAAATATGTCAAGATTATGTAGTATCTAAGTCATCTGCAGCTGTGCACTTAATTTAGAAGAACTCAAGTTGTCGACCTCGATTCTTTTGGATGGAAACCTTATTAGTTGATTGAGGCAGGGTGAATTGCACATTGTAGTATAATTTCAGATGCTTAAATTGAGGATTGATCTGTTAGTGTCAGCGTTAGTTGGAAGGCTTATTATATAGCCATGTGCTCTCTGCCAAATGTTTTCAGAGCAAACTTTAGTAGAACTCATGACACAATCTAACATATATATATGATCAAACATGGTGTCAAAACATAATAAAACGCTTCTGACCTTCTAAAGGTCAAACAGTGTAGTCCCCCAGCATTGAATCATTAACAACTTACCAAGATGTTCAGCAGATCTGTGATTCTCTCTCCTTAACCTTTGGTTTTGAGAGGAGATGAGAATAGAGCTAGCTTGTCTTGCATGAGGGAAGAAAGGGAAAAACCAAAAACGTACAAGTTTTTAAGATGTGGTTGGTATTTGCATACTATATCCTAGATTACGGAGTACAGAGGTCCACTCTTATTTAGATGGGAACCTTATATTGCGGTTCATATTCGATATTCTGTACTGCAATGCAGCTTTACGTTGTTCTAATTGTATTATTATTGACAATTTGGATCAGTTGTTTTCTTTTGGGAGCAAGAGATGTTTTCAGTTTTCTGATGCCTGGAAAAGAATTGGTATGTCCTTCCTTTGGGAATAACCAACCCTGTTATTTATTTATTTATCTATTTTATTTACGTCCAGAAATGGTTTATAAGTAATTATTTCTATATGTAGCTTATGTTGGTAGCATACTTGAAAGGGGAATTTAGATTTATGTTCGATGTGTTTTATAATTCATTTAGGGACAGACTCAGCCAACCTAGTAATGCATTACCATTTAGGGATGTAGAATTTACAGTCAGGTATCACTTTTCAGTCTATAAAACTAAAAAGATTTAACAGGAAAACTATCCACTGGAATATCTTAGTATTTACGGATGCCAAATGAGACAAAATGAACAGGTGCAAAGACTTTAAAATAAAAAATAAAAAATAAAAAAATAAAAAAAAAGCTAATGTCAATTCTTAATGATGTTTAACATAGTACCAACTTCAGGAAAAAAGTGGAATGTAGTACTACAGTACATATATCAGCTATTAGGACTTTGGCTCTTAGTCATTCTTGAGATGAATATGTGATAAATGGTTGAGTTTCTCCCATTGTTGCCTATTTTCCTTTGAATTTGTTGTTATATGAATGTTTTTCGCATTTTTTTAGAGGTATGGAAGTAACTAATATCTTGAAAGACCCAAGGCTAAAGAATTTCTACTGAAAGTTGTTTGAGTTATTAATACATGAGCATAAAAAGTGATTGCTGTGTGATTGACATGATCATTGATTTTACTTTTTGATGTAAGCTTCTTTGTTGGACGGGGTTGCAAATACCGCTTCTGTGGATCTTGAGGAGCTTGAACTAGTGGCATATCTTGCTGAGAAGAAGCCAACAGGACGACCTTTTTTCAGGAATGGTATGTGGTTGGTTACCGTTTTTGCAGAATGGTTTAAGCAGAGATTTTTTTCACTTATCAGTTAACTGTGAGGTCTTGGATTGTGTGACCAGAAAACAATAAATTTACTCGCTAATATTAATCTGTATAGAAATGGTTGAAGACGGTGCTTCAATTATAAAAATTAAACAGGTTTTACTTTGATAGTGTTGCTTCAGCTGTGAATAATATTATTACGACTGCGGTTTCCTGTGGGGGAAGGTCTTTCTCTCGAACACGTGCATTTCCTCGTACTAGTTTGACTTTTAAACCATTATTGTACGCCCTAAACGAAATCATACATTGCCAATTCCATACTAGTGGGGCTTCTTTTGTCCTATTGTGATATAACTTCTGAGGCTTAACGTCTCCATTTTCTCGGATCAATTTTATAATTAGCAATCTTCCCTGAGTTAGCATTACAACTCTCCAACCAGCTACTGTGCCAAGAGGGGCTACAAAACTACTAGATTTGTTAAGGCATGGAATGGTTGAGGATGTTTCCAGAGTGCAAATTACTTGTTTGTTTTTCTGTTGGAAAGTCTTTTTCTTCTCTATACATATGCATATGTCGTACTCACTATTTCATGTACCTTCTAATTATGTTTACATTGAAGCATTCGTCTAGTTATTTATCTTCAGTTATTTGCTTTTTTTTCCCCTCTGACTAGATGCAAACGTGTACAGGAATTCCCTCTCTTGTTGCTTTCCCCCCAGGCTGTAAAACTTCTGAGTGCCTTGTTAGGTGAGCCTTTCAAAACTTAGTCCTTAGTTGCAGAAAATAATGGGTGTTATATGTTATATTTATGTGATGGGCAAATAATGTTACTTTTCCTCTCAAAAAGCTCCTTTAGTTCATGTTTACGTTATTAAATGTAGCATAATGGTTTTAGGTATGAAGGGGAGCTGACTGTTGATGCAGTTACGGATTGGTTTGCTACAACCATACTTGGTTTACCTCGAATATTTTACCACTCAAGGGAGTCACTGGTATTTTTTTTTTTTTTAATCCATTCAAGTTTCAGTTGCTTTCACCTTTTCTAAGTATTTTTAATTTTGCGTACCAATTTCAAGTTAAAGCGGAAGATTCAGCTGATTCTTTATTTGTAAAAAAAAAAGTTCATAACTTCATCAATTTTTTATTGCAAGTCTCTTTTAGCTCACTTTCTACTATGTTTTACATCTCAAAACAAACAACTACTAATGGCTTACCTTGCACTTTTTCTTTAAAAAAAGGATAAAAATAAAAAATTATTCTTCTTCCTTCAACCTCACATTGCAACCTATCATAAAATGATCTGATATATGTTTTATTTCAGGGACCAAAATTTCTGGCGATTGTTAGTCCTCATAAGGTAGGCTTAAATTTTTCGGTATTTCTTTGCAAATCTACGACATTTACACAGATTAGTATGATTTCTTGGTAAAATGTAGTCAATCATCCATTTTCATATTTGCATATTTGTTTAGCTTCTCTTCTTAATTGTCTCATACTACGTTTTTCATTTGAGGATTATATTTCCTTCTCACTAATTCATTTAACATCCTCAATTTTGTTGTTTTTATTACCATGAGTGTGTGCATGTACCAGGCTTCTTTATCTCTGTGTGCGCGTGTTCATAGCTAGGAAACTAACTATACTGATTTATGGTTTGATGCTTCTGGGTCTAGGTAAAAGTCATTATCTTCTCACGAACAGGGGAGCGTGCTTCTCCATTTGTGCGACAAGCTGCTAAAAATTATTGGTCTGATGCTTCCTTTGCATTTGTGCTATGGCGTGAAGAGGAATCTTCTTTTTGGTTTAATGCGTGGGTGGATCCTCCTTCAGTTTGTGTTCAAGAGAGCTTTTTTTCTTTTTTCTTTTTTCTTCCTTTTTTGTCTGAATTAAAGTTCCATTGTTCTAAATTGGAAAAGAAATTTATGTATCTAAATTTACGGACATTTTTGTTGATGGAAACAGGTTTGAGGTGGAAAGTGCGCCTGCCTTGGTATTTCTGAAAGATCCTGGTGCTAAACCAGTTGTGCACCATGGTATCATCCTATTTTTAAATCAGCACCTTTATAAGAATTTGATTTGACTTCTTTGTTTCATGTATTCATGTTGTAAGCGAATTGGCTTTTTGTTTTGCAGGAGCGATTAACAATTCACAGTTCTCAAGTATCTTGGAACAGAACAAACAGATGGGTAAGCTGTCATCACTCCTTTTGTTCTTCATCTTATGATTTAGTTTTATTGCAATCATTAATTCTGCTGTGTTTTCATATTACATTAATAATTTAACATGTTGAAGTTTCTTGTCCTGCTTTCGTCCCTTTTATGCACTTTCCGACTTAGACACTTGTTTGATAAGGAAAACATTCTGCAAGTGCTATTTACTTGCGTGTATTGCCTACATCAGTTATCCATACATCTCTTTTCATCTAAAATTAGAGACTTTTGGTATTTTTGTACTGTGTGTCCTCCACCCTTTTCATATCCTGTTGGGTTTCTCAAAACCAGTTGGTTAAGGTGGTGATTTAGTACTGCCCTTTGTGAAAATATTTCATCCATATCTGTGGTAAATTTCCACTAGATCAATCATGAAGTATGATAAACATTATGGATGAAATTTATATGCTTGATTGACCACAATTCCTGGTTGTCGTTAATAAGTAGCAAAATGGTAAGTCGCTGAAATGAAAAAGTTAGGCTAGTATATTCTCAAATAAACTGCTTATTTTAGGTTGTTCAACTTCCATGGGTGGGGGTATGGTACACTGATATCCGGCCTCCCATCTGATGCTTATCTCATCTTTTGCTTTCCTCTTTGATTAATTACATTCTGCGTCACAAGTAACTGCATATTACTAAATTATCCAAAAAAAAAAAGAAAAGAAAGAAATATTTTTCATGGTGATAGAAAGTTTTTGGTAAAGGAGAGATGGAGAGAGAGGCTATGTTTCATTTGTCTAATTTGTGTTATCACCGCTTCCTCAGTTGAGGAGTGCAACGTCAATGGAATTGGGCTGTGATCCCCGTGGCTATTCTCGTGCTGGACAGGATACCTCCACTTGGTATTGTGCTATTCTTGCAGGAAGACATGGTCTAGAACTCAATAAAATGCGTGAAGTAAGCATCCTTACCGCTTAGGTTTTGTCAATATTTGTCAGTTTGTCTTAAATTATTTTAGTACATCACGTCTTCACAATTTACCAAAAGGTTTTGAAGGGCCAGACGATATGAGGATATTTCACGTAGTTCTCATTTGCATTCAATATATTGATCGAGTTTAAAAACTGGTGTGAATTACATAAATTCATAGACCATACGTAGGGTTCAAGAAACATTGTCACGTGATATCGAGTCAAGTGCAGTGGATGAGGATCAATCCTTAGAACCAGCATCAGTTGCGCTTAGAAGCAAGCGGCTGACATTTGCTTGGCTTGATGGGGAAGCAGAAAAGGTAAAGTAATACTTATTTTCCTTTTACTGTGCTTTTATCAAGAATGCCTTTGAGATATATATAATTTCTCTCATTGTTTACTTGCATTGATGGCAAAAATTATGCATATTAGCTGTTGGTTAAAAGTTAAATTCCATTAGTGAAATTTACTAGGTAGAGAAAATGGGGGGCAGGTGATAGAACCTCGTTAATTTTCTAAAACGATTTCTTTTTCAGAGATATTGTTTCTTCTACCTCAATTATGAAACCAGCTATGATACTTGTGGACCAAGGAGAGATCTGACTGATGTACCTCGATTATTTATTGTGCGCTACAAAAGAAATGCTAGTGAAGAGATAGTGAAACCTGAGAAAAAGGAAAAAACCATATGGGATGCCTTGCAAGACCAGGACTTGGACCCTGCATCACAACTTGTGGCCAAGTACAATGGTTCTGATGAAATTCCGGAGGTAAGAGTTAAATCTTGGGCACTTTGTATCCTTTCAAATGTAATTTGATGCCTTAACTAGCATTTTTTATAAGTTATTCAAGAATTGGACGTTCTCTAGTACTCCTCCTTAGTTTAACGAACTTCCTTTTTTTCATGAGGTTGACAAATGTGTGGTGTGTTAAATTGAAGGTTCTCGGCTTAAAAGAAACTTGCTACAAATTTTAACATTGGCTGTAGAAATTTAGTATTGTTTAAAATTTTATGATCAATAGTTATACCGATTTATGTCTGCCTCACTTTCTTTTCCTTTTTTGTTTTCATTTCTGCAGATCAAGAAATGGATATCTCAAATAATCAGGGATGGCGACTCCAGGGATCTCCCCCATTATGTAAGCCAAAAGTTTATCCCCTGAGCTAAATTTTTACGCTATATTTATTTCTATGAGCTAAAGAGTCACCTTCTACTTGTGAGACGAGAAATATTTTTCCCATGCCTACTTGAACTGGTCGGAAATATGAATAGTTTTAGCCCTTTATGCCTTCTAGGATTTCTATTCGTTTAAGTTTCCTGTTGGCTTCAAACGCAGAGAACAAGAACTCCTGATCTGGTTACTGCAGATTCAAAACCTATCTGGTCTAGAGGTGCTCAAAGCCTTCCTTCAACATCCACGATGAAGCAGGGTGTTCGTGGCTTTATAACCAAAATTTATGACCTCACTGGAGATCCAAGGATTGGTCCCATTCTACTTTTGGGGGCTTTATTGTCCTTTGGTACCATCTGGCTGCGGAGAAGCCAGCCTACTCAACAGGCTGCCCGACCAGAGTCTGACCAGTCGGAGTCTAATCAACCACCGTCATATGAACTAAGTCAACCTGGTTCTACGGTAAATCATGTCTCTGTCAAAGCTCTTAAGACCTTCACAATAAAATTGTATGGTTGGATGCATCATGCGTTGCGTAACTTGTATAATAGATATTTATAACACGTATAAGACAAGGAAACACTGGATTTCTTTCCGTACGTTCACACTAGTAATACTTTTATGTTTTAAATGCACCCCTAACACTTGTTATCACGAACCTCATTACTGGTAGGTATTTCATATTTTTTAAACTTTTTGTTGTAATAGAATCAGAGTCAAATTCCAAAAATCAAACATTGCTATATCTTGAACTTGCTAATGCTACTCGTCAACCCAAACCTCACAATAATCAGCCCATTGTAGATTAGTTGGTAGTCAAATAACCTTTGCATTTTGCATATTTTCAGGATGAGACTAAAGCGAGGAGGAGAGCACGAGCAAGAAAAGTGTCGAACGAGCATGCTCATCCTTCGATCACAGATGACGAACCCAAAGATGCTTACCAAATGCGATTTTCAGATTCCGATTCTGACTAGTTAGATGCTGCACGCTCTTTTGAAAGTCACAAATCCTTAACCAAAAGCCAGAAGTAGTGATTCAGTTAGCCATCTTGTCACAAAAGGATTAGTCCCTACCTTTGATTATTGGATGCATAAACACGAAACTTTAAATCCTCAATCACTTGAGCTATAGCTTTTTGTTTTTGTTTTTGTTTTTTGTTTTTTTTTCCCCAGGGTATGCTTTTGGTCTTATGTTTTCCATATAATTTTGCATTCACGAGACACTTTCTTTATTTTCTAGACGTCTTTACATGATAATTATGCAAAAGTCCTGCCGCTGTATACGAGATTTCAAACATTTTACGACAATAGGTTAAATAGTTTAATTACATTAAGTATGGTTTATTGTATTCGCTATATATGTGTTGTGTGTTACTTTTTATACTTGTTCAACCTTGCTGCACTTGCATCCCAATGCTTATTATCTTTTAATACTGGTGCCCTTCCCATCTAGGTTCCAGAGGGCTCTCTAGATGAGCTAAACACTTCGAGAAACTACTGTTACTGTTTTTAAAATAAGTAAAAATATTTTTATTTTAAAAAATAAGAATTTTTTTATAATTATGCTAAGAGTGTTTAAAATTTTTGTCTCAAAAAACGTGTAAAAATATTTTTAAAAATTCTGAAAATGAAACCAAACGACACCTCTACTTTCTCATTCCTGGATTTTTTTTTTGTTGGTTGCTCATGCAAAGGAATATAGATATATATATACATATATATATATATATAGACATGTATACATATGTTCGTTGTAAATATACATACTCAATTAAGATGCAATATTTTATATGATTGTGTCGTGACACCCTGCTTACGTATGCACTTTTGCCATGGTTCCGAGAGAATTGTACTTGAACAAAACTTATAGTGAGAAATGTAACACGTAATTTATTTAATGTAACAATAACGTTGAGAAGATGTACCGTCAAAAGATTTAGCTATTCAATACTATAGATACACTTCTTCAATGGCAGATTATATTTGAATAAACATAGGGATGCATATATATGGTAACAAGCTGCTCAACTTTCAGGTTTGGACCTACAGAGACCTTAAATTCACCTATCTCTACAACATGTTGATTCGGTCCAAGTGGGTTAGACCCACATGGTCCATCTTTCGCAACTTTAGAATGAAATAAGGGTAAATTAGACGGTGTGCTTTCTTTTACTGTTATTATTGTGTTTTATAATTTTTTTTTTCTTCCTTCTTATTCATATCATTTATCCTAATCTAGAAGATCAAAATAATATCATTTATCCTAATCTAGAAGATCAAAATAATTTCAAACAATACATGTTTGCCTAATCCTAATATAAAATACTTATGATCATTGTGCAAAAATAAGTGGTTTTAAAGTCATTTTCAAATAAATGGAAGCAGTTTTCTTAAATCTAGTAAATGGCCCTTTTTCTCTCTCCCTCTGGAACTGTCGTGTTTGCTCTTCTTTTTTTGTTTTTTTCCTCTCTCTGTCCCTCTCTTTTCTTTTCCACCATGGACAATGATCTCCTATGTTGTATATTACTAATTAATTCCATTGAAATTTGATTTTTTTTCATTCCGAAAAAAAAAATTGAAATTTGGATGGCTGTTGTGAAACAGAAACGAAGCCCCTGAAAAGGTCTAATTAATACCAAGAGCTAATGTGAATTGAAAGGTCTAATTAAACAAGAACACCAAAAAAAATGGGCCATCCGTCCAAATTAAAAAAAGTCCGGACAAATATTTTAGGCTAGGTGGTTCAACAATCTTCTAGCCTATTTTCCCTTGTGTCTTTGTATTTTTTGAAAATTTTATATTTTAAATTTTTTCATAGAAATGACGAACTTGAAAAGCATTATCACTAAATCATCTTTCTCAATTTTTTTAAGAGAAATGATGAACTTGAGACGAAATTGAGACGAAATTGATAAATCATCTTTCTCAATTTTCTCAAGGTTTAAATTTTTTCATAGAAATGATGAACTTGATAAGGGCCAATTTCGTCTCAAGGACCCATAGAATTGAGACGAAATTGGCCTTTATCCCAATTTTTCTCTATCATTAATTTGCAAAAATTTTAGTGTCATGCTGGAATACTCGACTTCAACCTTGAATTTAAAGCACGAAAGCAATTCACCAGGGAATAACAACGCAAAGTTGATTAGGCTCAAGCAATTTTAACAACTTTCTATCGTATTCAATTTCGTCCAAATTTTTGGAGTTTTTCGTAACATTTTAATAAATAAGAGTTAAAATGTCATATTTTAAAATTCAAGGGATAAAATTGAAAAATAGACCAAAGACGATTATTTTTTTAAGTTATTCTAAAACTAATTCTTTAAGGAAAAACAAAGGATAATAAATTAGGGGGCATTATCATGTTGAGTACCTTGAATTTTTTTTTTTGTAAGAAAGCATCATATTGGTATATTTTGTAGTTTTTAAAAATATGATTTTGACACACTGAGTAAGAGTTTCGTGACATAAAAAAAAAATTTTTACCCTTTTTATTAATAAATCTCAATTTAATTTTATAAAATTATAATAAAAAATCAAAACAAAAGGTCAGCAAAACTCTTCAAAGAAAAATATATATATTGACTTGTTAATTTTTTTGCATTATTTGTAATTATTTTTGTTTATATAGTTTAAAAAAATAATTTAGGGATCATTGCAAAAAGGTAAGATGACAATTTTGGGTCACAGAAACACGAGTTTGAGATAGATACCAAAACGATGTTTTTAGATTCTGTAAGGTCTCATTTTGAGATCTTTTAAACAGCAAGTTACTAAAGTTTCGATAAATCACAAAACTAAAATCATAAATATCCCAGAAAATAAAAGCCAGGGGACCTCAACGCATGCCCTGTACGAGTCCTCGAGCTCTCTTTTTTCTAAACTGGGAAGTCCTTAATCGAGTCTAGAGGGTAAACGAATCCGAGCTTTGATTTCCCATTTAATGGAGTTGGATACTATATTAATTTGTGTCTTCATAGCTCAAAATCTTTGTAATTACAGAAAGTGTTGTTCTTGTTTGATTATCGTTATGCTTTGGCTCATTTTTAATTTTTTCTTTAAAAAATTATTTTTTTCACTTCTGGGTTTTGTTCTTAATCAATTATCGGATTTCCTAACCAAAGTTTCAGTATTTGGGTATTATCGAATTCGTCTATACGTTTCTGTTTATTTCTATGATAGTTTCTATGTTGTTAGAGCTTAGATATCATTGAGATTGATTTTGGGATTCACTTTGGATTTTTGATGTTTTAAAGTGAAGAAAATAAGAGGGCATTAATGAATAGGTGGATTGGATTTGAGGGGAGTAAAAAGAAAGAAAAACTAATATTTTTTTAATCTTTTAGAATTAAATTAGCCCATATATTTAACGCTTCAAAATAAAAACTATTTTTGCTGTTTCAGTTAGTTGTATGATTATCAGGATTAATTAGAGAAAAAAAAAGGGGGGGACTTTTGGGTATGGATATTCTTCCTCAGGTATGGTTCTAAGGCAAAGTTTTTGGTCTTTCCTCTCTCTCTCTTTTTTTTTCTTTTTTTTTAAATTATATGAGCTTTTAGTTCATTATAGAGTGTATATTTGTTTCGTTGAAGTGTGTGATTATCTGGAGTTGTTTATACTTTTGTACTTTGATATTTCCTTAAGTGTGGTGGATGTGGTTCAAACTTAGAAAGCTTTTGTCTTTCCTCTTTTTGTTAAAGATTTTATGTCTTGTAATTCTATGATTTTGGTTTGGGAAGCCATGGGAAAGGACTCGAAACCGAAAGAGTCGTCAAAGGGTAAAGGGAAACAAGCAGCAAGTGGAAGTGATGACAATGCTACAAAGGGTAAAGGAAAGGGTGGGAAGGCAGCAGATGGCCTTGGCACCTGCACTTATGTTAAAGGTTTCTTCCTTCACCTCATTTTCTTTTAGTGTCTCGGTAACTTCAAAGTGGTTTTCTCATTTGTCTCTCGTCGTCTTTATTTTGGTGGATTTTTCCTTTAATTTGTTTCAGCAAGGCACATCCTATGTGAGAAGCAAGGAAAGATCAATGAGGCATACAAGAAGCTTCAGGATGGTTGGCTTGGCAATGGAGATAAGGTCCCACCGGCTGAGTTTGCAAAGGTAATTCTCTTGGATGCTATCATTTTTTAGGACCTTTTTTCCCAGTTTTTATATCTTTAGACTATCTTATTATTTTTCTTTTCTTTTCCTGATGATTTTATTTGTGTCACTAGCCCGTAATGTCGTTCAGAGTGGCATATAATGTTGATTCTTTTAATGGATATTAATATTGCTTCTATCAAGTCATTTCGTCAGACTGAACTTGATTATTTCTGTTAGACTGTTAGTCTTTAAGGAATTATTTGTTTTGAGTGAGAGATAGAGATTAATTTTCTGATGCTGACTGAGTTTATGATATCCTTCTCTCAAGCTGGATCAATATCTAAACATTGGAGTGTTTTTCTACTTTTTGACCATACCATCAAGGGGTTATTTCTAGCTTGGTTGTTGGATTACGAGACATGTAGTGATGATGCTTTGGCTTGTAAGGTTGTCGTCAAAATGTGGCCAGCCTCGTGTCTTCATGAGAGTACAATATACACGAATAATTTCCTGGTCGAATCATGTGCTTCATTGTTATCATAGCAATTTGTCTTGTGTTTCTTGTGCAGTTAGCTCAAGAATATTCGGAATGTCCATCGGGGAAGAAAGGTGGAGATCTTGGATGGTTTCCGCGTGGTAAGATGGCAGGGCCTTTCCAGGAAGTTGCCTTCAACACAGTTGTTGGAGCTACAAGTGCACCATTCAAATCAACGTATGGTTCTCTATCCCCAAAACTAGCCAACTCTGCTTCGAATGTAGTTACCGTTGCTGTTTTTTCAACTAGTTAGAAACTGCCACGTAATAATTGTGGTTCTCCGATATGTCGTAATTTGTAGGTCTCAGTTATTTGGTTAGAACTAGTGAGTCCATCATCAGTTGTACACAGCATTGCTCAATTTTTTTCAACTGCTAGTTTAATGCATGGCCTGCATGCTCTTTATATCTCATATCAGCTGATCTGATGTCATTTTCTCTTATTATTATGCAGGCATGGTTACCACATAATCTTGTGTGAAGGCAGAAAGAACTGATTCTTTGCATAGCAGAATCAGCAGTGGAATTAATATTATTGTCTATCCAAAGTCTGGTTTAGTTATTGGATGATGTTGTTTCTTCAACATACAACATTATGACATGGGAGATGATGGTTTTCTGATTAGCTATAAATCGATAGTTTGGACTTTTGCGAACCTTTTTTTTAACCGACGAACATCAAAAAGGGTTATTGTTTGAAATAGAGGTGTATGTGTAGAACTTCTTTTATTGACCAATAAAAAATAATCTGTATAAAAAATATTTTAAAAATAAAAATTATATAATATGACAGTTTAGTGAGCGGTTTGAGAAGTTTATTTCACTAACCAAACCATCTAAAATATTTGTGTAAAAGACCAGTCAAATCATTCAAGATTAAATAAAAAACTACTGATTTAGTTCGGTTCAGTTTGAATTTGACGGTTTGGGCAAATTAGACGACTTTTTGAACACCTTTAGTCTGAAACTCCTAAAAGGACTCGCAACATATAAAAAGAACATGATGTATTTTTCTTGCACATTATATGTGTGTGTATGTATAGCATATGTAGAACTTTTGAATACTATATGGGAATACGTCCATGATCATCGCTCCTTTTCTTGTTTTATGTTCTTTTATTATTAGATTTTACACTCAATAAAAATATTCTAATGCAGATTCATAGACTGTTAAAATGTCTCCAGAAACATTCGGTTTTTTTTTTTTTTTCCTTTTTCTTCTAATGCTTGAGCTGCTGTTTTCTTTAATAACACTGACTAAATTCTGATCCAATGGGTAGAAAAATAAATTTTGATGTATTTTGGGAAAATTGTAGGAACAAAATAAAAGGAAAAGAGGATAACGAAAAATAGAAAAGAATGGCTGGTCTCTCTCTTCACCAATACAATACATGTTCTCTCCCAAAATGTGTCCATAAGAACAATGCTGATCATAATTAACCACCGTTTGGACTTATGATAGAAAGAAGGATATATTTTAACGACTCACTAACTCTCTTTGTACACACCGAAAAAAAAAAAAAAAAAAAAAAAAGGTCAAGCATGACCACTTACAACAACAAAAGAGATACATGCTCAGCTACATCTCATCGTAATGATCAACCAGCTTTAGACCCCAGCTCATGTCCTCGCAGTGCCTCACATGAGGAACCAACTTTCCTGTATCAATTCCCTTCTTCTCTTTGCAGTCATAGAAAGGAGGTGCATGGAAGCAAGGCTCCATCGACATGGCACGTCGGCAAGGGGGATCACGTACTGTCCGATTCTCTGGCTTGTCAAGTATCCACGGCCTCAACCCACCAAGGCTCTGAGCCACATAGCCAAAGGTAGACCACGAACTCGTGACCAACACATCAGTCAAGCTCAGCAAGTACATCTCTGCAAGGGCCTTCTGGTTGTGCATCTGCTTCTCAGTTTGCTGATACTCCTCATGGCTTGGCTGAAAGATTCCAACCACGTCCCCCGTCACGGTTGGATGCTCCCAATACATGTCTCTGATCTTCTCAAAGTATCCAGAGGATAAGGATGTCATCAGTACCGCTTTAGACTTTGGAGTTTGAGATGTGTTGATGAGGGATTCTTGCCTGTTGATCTCTGGCAGTAGATTCTCCTTGGTGGTGCATGCTATGATCTGATCCAACACATATTGGAATGGACCAGTACCAATGTCAAAGACTCTAATTTGAATGCCTATTCTTTCATCTGCGTTGGCTAAATAAGCTTTGTAGTATCTGATAATTAGTCCCCATACCTTATTTGTGGGGTGAAGAAGATACCTACCCAAGAAATGGAAAACTAGATCCTTATTTGGGAAGAAGTTATTCAGTTCTTGCTCAAAAGAAGGCATCAAGAAGAGAGATGGGACAAAGTAGTTATCTGTTTTCAAGATCAACCAAGGTATTTTTTGGAGTAAACTTTGATCTTGGTCACAGAAGAAAAGCTTATCATGGAAATCATAATCATGGACAAGATGCAGATAGAGATAAGATGGAAGCTCCGACATATTTGAATTTGCAAATTTGTTATCCTTGAGCATCTTCCCATAACAACGAGGAGTTTTTTGGCCAAAGCCGGCAAACTGATTTTTAAGGGGGAAATCTGCAGGAAGGAACCACGAGACTTCCGGAAATGGTTCGCAGAAGAGATCGTTCATGTCAACTCCGGGGTCAACAAGCAAAACCCGATTTGTGAGAAGAGCGTACAGGAATGCGGACCCCAGGGTTAGGATCCTATTCCCTAATCCACTGAAGGAAATCCACACAACATAGTTACAATCCAAGGTACCCGTCCGGTGGCCAGACTTGAGCTGCTCCACTGTTTTGTTGTAGGATTCGGTATAAGGTCCGCATCGTTTGTGCAGAGCCTCGTAACTTCTTAACCTGGAAATAAGGTAAGAAGACGGTTTTTCTGGTGAATCTTTGCGATATGAAGCCGACTGGTATCTACTAAGACAAGAGCCTTCGTCAAATCCAGCAGCAAGAAGACCATTAAGCCGTTTATCAACTGGAACCTCACCAATGCCAGACGGATTTTCCTCAGAACCCATAGCTGAAAAATAAATATAGCTAATGAATACGTAGATTCAACATAATTAGGCTTACAAAACGGCTTTAAATCATCACGGACAATAATGTAACACGGAGCATTTGGATAAGAAAATCATTCTACAATATAATGCTATTACTTAATGTCAAATTTAGTACTTATGATACTTGATGCCAAATTCAACAAAAAGTGTAACATATACCAAAATCTGACATGTAGTTGCTTATTAAGTAGCATAACGTTGCTACTTTTTAATTATTTAAAAATTAAAAGATTTTTTTTGAAAATAAAATTAAAAGATTTTCCTTTACAAATTTTTAAATCTTAAAACTTATAACCAAAAACGGATATAGCATTTAGAGCAAAATTATGCATTCCAACACAAAATGAAACAAGGTATCAAATATTTTTTCCAAAATTTATATCAAATATGTCTTCTTCTTTTTTTGTTAAAAAAAAAAACATTTGCATTCCTCAATCTGAGTAAACAGAAAGTGATCTTTGGAAGTGAGCATCAGTGATGGAACTCATTAGTGAAAAAACGGAAGGCCAAGAGGCAAGAGGAACGAAATCAGCCAAGGCCATATCTTTTTTATGAGTAGCCAAGGTCATATCTAACAAACCATAATGAGAGTTTAAGCTTGAACATGAAATCTAGATTCATGGTAAAAATAAAAACAACTTCAATTGCTTTAAACCAATTTCATGAAATCTAGATTCAGTGTCATAAGTCTGATCAAGCTTAAGTTGAACTTAGTCTAAAACTAAAGATACTAGATACAAATCCCAAACACCATCAAACATCAAATGGGAGATTTCTTTTCACCATTTCATCTTATTCAACACCTTTTAAAAAAATAAAAAGATCCAAAAATAAAGTACCTTTGTTACGTTCAACTTGAGCAAATCTATCTGCAGAAGCTTCCAAAACGGCATCCGAAGGTGGGTCGTTGAGAACAACGGAAACCGAGAACAGAACCGAAAATACCATCAAGCAAACAACGAAGATCCCCATTGTCCTCATCAATCTGAAACCAAGTTTCTTCTCCGAATCTCTCGGAACACTTTGTTGGGTGTCAAAATCTGAGTGCTTATTATCATTAAACAGATCATCTTCCGTATTCCTCTTGAACCTCTTCATGTGGCAAAATCCTCATCTGGGTAAACGAGAGATCCGGTTCATGTCCAATATGGGCCAAATGGGCATTCCGATCTGGGTCCGTTTTGGATCAGAGAGCAATTCTAGAGAGAGAAAGAGACCATTTTTGGTGTTGGACTCTGAAGAAGGCCTTTCTCTCTGGTTTTCAGGGTTTTAGGCAAAAATAGTGATTCTGAGAATTGTGTGTGGTCAAGCATGGAATAAGATTGTTGCACCCTGAATGTTTGCCCAATAACAAGACATGTCATCAGTAAGGTGAGTTATGTAAAAGGCTGGCAATTCGGGTCACGGGTCAAGTTTGAATTAGGTTGAGCCCTTATTTAAAGAGCCAACATATCAACTTGAATCTGACTCGTGACCTGACAGATCAAAAAAACCCAACCAGGATACGACCTGACGGGTTGACGGGTTGACACGACCCAATCCGTACAACCTGTCAATATGTTACCTTGAGCATGTTCGTATTGACACGACGCATTGACCTGCTAAATCTTATAGACCTGCAACATGATAGACCCAACAATAAGCCTACAAAATAAACAATAACCCAATAAAACAAAACCATCAAAAAAGTTAACAAAACTTTTTATAAGTTCAACAAAAACAAATATGCTAGAAATTAGAATCATGTCAAGTTGGATATACAACAAATGTTAGACTCATTTAAAACCTTAAAATTAATTTCAGGTTATACGTGTTGTATTAAGGTCACACGGGTTTAATTTGGGTTACACGGATTGGTTAGCAATCTTCGGGTCAATTTTTGAGTCAACCTGATTTCGACACTTTTTTTGCGGGTTATTACGGGTTGATTTCATGTTGATTCGGGTTGACCAGAACCCGACCTTTTTTTTGTGCGGGGTAGATGGGTTTGATCTAATTCTAATCCGATGCCTATTTTTTCAACTCTAACCCACATTTTTTCGTATCGTGTCATTGTATCGTAATCTAAATTGCCGACTTTGTACCTTTTTTGAGGTATGGGTCTTATAGGAGTTTTCCCAATTTTTGTCGGTGATGTGACAAAGAGTTATAAGTCCTGGTTGATGTGGTCAAATCAAGACCATTTGTTAGCGAGATATATATAGTGAGACATATAGGGTGCGTTTGGTAAATAGATTCGAATTAGTGATTTGATTTGAGTTAGTGTGATTTGAGTTAAAATTTGAGTTAGTGATTTGAATTGTTATCCAAATTGATGTTTGGTTATGTATTTAAGTTTTAATCCGAGTATGGAATAAAATTGAAATTTGTTTTTGGAAAGGTAATGAAAATAGTTTTTGATTTATTAACAAATCTAATAAAATCTTAATGTTAATAATCCTAAAAAATATGCAATATGGATCTTAATTTATTCATCTCTTTACTAGAAACATAATGCAAAAAGAATCATCTCAATTGAATATCAAATGAATAAGTTATGATTTTTTTCCTTAAATATAGGAGAGAGAATTTTAGTTTTTACTGTAACAGAGATATATAAGTATCATAAGTTTAAGGAGGAGTCAAAACTCTAAAATCTTGAATTTTTTGGTATGTTTGGTTCTGGTGTTATTTGAACTCAATGGACTCAAATTTAGATTCACGTATCAAGAATCCTTCGGATACATATTTGTTTCTCCCAAAATCTGAATCATTTAAATATCAAGAATACAAGATTTTAGAATTCTCATCCCCCCTTAAACTTTTGATACTCGGATATCTTTGTTATAGTAAAAACTAAAATTATCTCTCCTATATTTGAGGAAAAAAATCATAACTTCTTCATTTGATATCCAATTGAGATGATTCTTTTTTCACTGTGTTCCTAATGAAGAGAGGAATAAATCTAGATCCATATTGCATATTTTTTAAGATCATTAACATTAAGATTTTATTAGATTTATTAGTAAATAAAAACTATTTTCACTACCTTTCCAAACACAAATTTTAATTTTATTCCATACTCAGATTAAAACTTAAATGCACATCCAAATGTCAACTCGAATAACAATTCAAATCACTAACTCAAATCCTAATTCAAATCACACTAACTCAAATCAAATCACTAATTCGAATCTATTTATCAAACGGACCCTTTGTTACTCAAATAATTTAGATTTTTAGGGGAAACAAACATCTATCTAAAGAATTTTTGATACTTGAATTCAAATTTGAATTCATTGAGTACAAAAAATACTTGAACCAAAAACCCCCATAGAATCAGCAGAATAACAAATATATATGCATATATAGATACACACAGAAATACACACAGAGTATCTGAAAAAATAGTTAAAACTAATAGTTTGAGCTTTTTAAATTTTTATATATAAAGCTAAATTGCTCTCCCAATCACCTAATAAAATCAACAAATACATATATGTATACATATATATATATATATATGTATTAAAACGTTAAAAAAAGATTATAATATATAAAAGTTTTATATTATTATTTATTTTTTCCTTGATATATGAGAACTTTATATTATAACAATAATAAGTTTTGGTAGAAATTGAGAATTCCAAACACTTGATAACAATCCTTCCAATTTTTAACAGAATTTTGATGATTTTAGTCCTTATGCACTCTTTTTAAAGACTTTGAAGGTGTTTCAGCTAAAAAATTTAACCAGGACTTAGATTATCATCTTTTAAATAAATTAAAGACTATTGAAATAATTTACGCTAGTTCAACTAGCTTTATAAATGACAGTTAAAATTTCTTGTCAAATTATTGTTAAATTTGCAATTTTTTAAGTCAATAGATAAATTTCACCTCTAATTTGCAACCAAATATTGATTGAATAATTTACTGAAAAAAAAGGGCAAGTTTTAACTGCCTTTTTCTGATAAATGTTCAAATTTTTTTATTAGGCAAATGACCCATTTTTTAGA
>CAMOHE010039920.1:0-63490 GCA_946598075.1 Artocarpus hirsutus | reverse complement strand
ACCCCTTTAAATTTTTGATACTTGAATATCTTTGCTATAGTAAAAGTTGATATTCTTTCTCCTATATTTGAGAAAAAAATCATAACTTCTTCGTTTGATATTCAAATGAGATGATTCTTTTTTCATTGTGTTTCAAATAAAGAGAAGAGTAAATTAATATCCATATTGCATAATGTTTCGAATAATTTTTTGCTGGATTTTTAATTTTGGGGATTTGAGGATTTGATTATAATAAATGCCGGATTTGTATATCCTTATTTGCAAATTAGTTAGTGTTTTTTTTTTTTTCTTTTTACTATTTCCGTTTCTGAATGGAGCTTTTTCAGTCAATAATCAGTTTTATCATTCTATTGCCCTTTGTTTGTGTTTGAACTGATTAGTTACCCATTATTCAGAAATTTTGTTTTTTTCTTTTTTGGATTTTTTTCATGACTATGCTTTACTGGGCTCTCCTCAAGATCAAATGTGCGTTTATTCTCTCCAGGAGAGCAGGCTTAGACCAGAGCATCTTGAGCTTTAATGGTCCAGATCTTTTTTTGATAAAGACTCAAATATGATCATCTTATTTCAAAAAAAAAAATAAAAAAACAGAGAAAAGAAAATGTCCACCTCCCCACACGGTCTCAAATGTGATCATCTTATTTCAAATAGATTCTTGATAGCCACGTATGATGAAAAAACTGAAGACTTCTTCAAAGGCTCTGATGTGAACCGTGTCTTGTGCCCTCGTAATTCTGATGATGGTGGAAGTTTCATTCAGAACATGCAAATATCAACCATGTTCACTCACCAGCAGAAGATCATTGTTGGGGTGGGAGGCGCAGGGGGTTGCCGGAGGCTGTGGCGGAGGACTTTTGCAGAGGAGGTGTGTTGTCGGTTTAGAGGTCAATGTGCTTTTTTTTTATTATTTTTTAAATCAAGTATTTTGGGGGCGCTTGGACAAGTAAACCGCCCCAAATTTTTTTTTGGGCAAATGACTCTTTTTTTTTATTTTTGTATTAGAAAATTGGTTTTTTGACATCAAAACGGTTCTAGTTTTTTTTGTTTTTACTACAGTTAGATTCTTCTTTATGATACAGTCCTTTTTCTTTTTTCTGTAAAAAAAGTTGAGGCAGTTTCGATGCTCAAAAAAAAATATTTTTTTAATGCAAAAAAAAAATAGGTCATTCACTCAATTTCAAATTTTCTTAACTCATTTTTTCAAATTTACTTTTGGGTGAGGTCTAGGGTATTTTTGTCTTTTCACATGAAGATGGGCATATGAACATTTAAATGCAGGATTCCTTTGTGTTAATTGAAATATACGGAAATCTAAAAATGGCCAAGTGTCTAATAGGGTGTTTGAAAAAATGGTGAAAACTAATGGTTAGAATCATTTTTACTGTAGCATGTGAAAGCTTTATATTATAGCAAATTTTTTTATTGTTACTGTAGCATGTGAGAGCTTTACACTGTTCATAATTGAGTTTGTGGTGGAAACTGAATGGTTAGAACTACTGTCAAACAGAGGTTAAAGAGTTAAAAGACCACAAAGTGTAAATTACACTTTTTTTTAAAAAATGCACATGACCTAGCATTACTCCCACTAAATTCGCTTGTTGCTAAATTACCATTACTTTCGCTTATGGAATGTTTGAAAAAATAGTCAAATTAATGCAATGTAAATCTCTCATAAGCTATAATATAAAACTATAATGTAAAGCTCTCATATGTTACAGCTCTTAAACTCAAAATGATAGTTTAAGCTATTTTTTAAATACCTTATAATTTGTAAAATTCGTGTTTAAAATATTTCTCTTGTTTATTATAAGCTCCTAGTTGTTACTGTATGTTGTCCATGGCGAATTTTTTTTTAAAAAAAAATGATTGAAACTTTTTCTGCTGCACTATTTTCTACCATGTGTTGTTCACATTTACGAACCAAAACATGCAAACTAATAATGGACTGCTTTAGCAATGTTGTGTTGTTGCTTTTGTTATGTTATGGACTAGAAGCAAGTAAATGTTTGATAAATTTTTTTAAAGCTGCTATGAGTATTAGAAGCAGATTTACAAATATTTGATAAATTATGTATAAAATTGTTATGAAAATATATAATAATAAAAATAAATATATTTTATTAAGCATATTTATAGTTTTATTTTTAATTAATTTTAATTTTAAGGTTAACATACGTAATATTTATATATTAAAGTGCTAAAAATATAATTTTATTTTTATAATTTTATATACTTATTTTTCTAAAAATATTACTTTTATAAAATGAGATAAATTATATGTTCACCTAAAAAATAAATGACATAAAAAATTGAAAGTAAATCTTTATCTCAAGCTCTATCAAATTTGAAATAAATTTTCTTTTAAACTATCCATTTCTTGCAGTAAAAAAATCACTCTAGTTCATTTTTTAAAGTGTTATTTTGATTTATTTTATTTTTTTATAAAAAAAATGGGTAGATTAAGAATTATATATTATTATTATTAGATATGTTAGTTTAGTGATTTTAAGTTATAAAAGCAGAAGCTGCTGAGTAGCAGTTTTTAAAAACAACTTTTTAAAAACATAGTTTATCAAATACCTTAAATTATTGTAGGTGGTTACAAAAGCTAAAAGCAGCTTCCACAAGCAATGCCAACAGGGCTAATATCTCTCCCTTTTCTCTTTCCTTTATTTTTCTTTAAGAACAACATCAACTTCCAGACCGAGCGGTTTATATTGTGATTTTTTTTTTTTTGGGGAAAAATTGTACCTAATGCTGCACGTAATAGTTCAAGAAACAAATCGAAACTAATAACTTAAATGATTAACTACAATAGTTAATAAATAGAATTTTTTAATAGAATTGTTTGTGTTAAAAATATGTTTATTAACTACCAATCAATAAATATTATGTAAGACAAAAAGTAGTAAACATTGATAAGAAAAATGCATATAATTTGAGTTTTGTCTTGGTAAATATAATAAATTTTAAATTTATTAAGTTTAATCATGAAATAAATTCAGATATTAAAAATCCAGAGTCCCTGGGTAAATTCAAGTTGATCTCCAATTCACTAAATTTAGTTATGAGATCAAAAATTTTAAAATTACCACTTCATACTAGCTTTCTAAACAAATTTTTACAATTTTTTCTATCTTCCATGAAAAAGCTTATTACTTGACAAGTCTCAGGCTTTCAGATTCAGGATTTAGTTGGTGCTAATCACATGTTTATTCTCTTATCGCTTCGTGTATGCAGTATGCTGGTGGATAAAAAATGAGTTTGGTCACATATGCGCGCACGCACACCACCAGTCACAACTAGACACTCTAGTTTAGGACACAAGCTGTGACATATACCAACAATTGTAAAAAACTGCAAAATCACTCATAAATACCTGCTTTAATACCATATAAAAACAAAGCAGAAAATTTACAAATTTGCAGAGAGCATTTTTACACATTCAACTTATGCGAGCACAAGGTAGAAAGAGGCTAACTTTTTCTCTTTCTTATTTACATTGTAAAGTTTCTAGCCTCATCCACAACCGGTAGAAAACATGAATCTGTTAATTGTAATGAAACCAAACTCATGATCTCATAATATACACCTCTTTGTAAAACACTATACAATCTCATCATGCAATTGTTTCCTTAACCCCAACTGCAAGTCTGTCCAACCAACCATGGAGGACGGAATCGGGATCAAAATCCATGCTTACTGGTGATTTATATCATCATTCCTATCCATGCAGACATTTATAGCTCATCAGTCATCACACAGCTGAAATCTTCTCAAATAAATACGCCTTGCTAGCAAAACATGTTTATACATACATATTATCTCTATCCGTCTCCTTCATTCTGTCTGTACAATTCACGCAAGAGAACTGACCCCATGACATAGAAACTGGTGTCTGGCGTTCAAATGCCTTGCGGGATATCACCTAAGCAGGACTTACCTCCATTATTTTGCATTGTCAACAAATTTGTACACCATCCTAAAGCCCTTTTTGGTAGCCATCTCTTCAGAAGTTGATCAAGTCAAGCAACTTCGTAGAAGAGTTTCCACCTCTATACGTATCCCCCAGAAGTCAACTCCCATGGAGCCTATAGTCTGGAGCGACAAATGTTTTTGATACCATGAAAAGGTGAATGCCTACGAGCAGAGGCAAATGGCTGTCCATTCACAGAGCCACAAAATTTAATGTCCCAACCCTCCACGTTCTTAGGAACACATGCGTCAAACAGAAGCTGACCCAGAACGCTATGTGCATTGATGCTTGGGGGACTAGGGAGATGAACTGGTTTATCTTTCAGTTCGTCCTGAGATGGCTCAGAGTCTCTACCATTTTGACGTTCTGCTGAGCTTGGCAAATAGAAATGGTCACTAGGGCCAACTGCAACTCTTCTAAGGCTCTGGTTTGAGTTGACTGCTGCTTTCTGGAGGTCACAGATTAACTTAGATATTTCATCATTTGCACCTTCCAAGAAAGTTCTTTCATCTTCAAGCAATCTCATCTTTTGAGAAAAAACTAAAGCTGCCTTCTCAAGCAAATCAGTTACAGCAGCCCTGTACTGGACTGGATGATGCTCATAATGACCTGTAATGAGCAAAAAACATCTAAACTCGGTTATAATCTTACGCAAAAAATGCACTACTAGAAGAAGACATAAGAATGTGAAATATGCTGTGTATTATTTTATAAAGATACATTCAATTAACATTTTCATAATCTACGAAGACACAGTACACCTACGTCATAGGCCAAAAAAAATAAAAGAGTATTTGGCACTGTTGCCCTTTAAACTTATCACACATTTTCAATTTACCCTATGAACTTTTAATTTTAGCAAGTTGCCCCCTGAACCTACAAATCTGTAGCAAATCACCCCTTTGCAGGATGAACTTTTATTAGACGTAACAGTTTCAAATACCCAAAAAAAAATCTTGCATAAATCACATAGAATTAACTTTTATTAGACGTGACAGTGCAAGGAAGCCATATGGATGGTAGTACGAAGTGCATCTGTAGTAACGTTAACATCGAAAGCCAGGCAAGACAAATCATTGATCCATAACATTATGCATATACACACTTAAAATATATATTTCACATATTTTAACATCAAGATGTGACTAAAACGGTACCAGACAAAGCTCCGCCATTTATGCCTAATAGTTTCCCGAAGGCTAAGCACGTCACCAGACATCTAAGCTATTTGAGGCAGTTTACTCAATAATGAGAACCCATAAGTAGAGATGACATACTAATGCCAAAAAGAAAAAGGAAAAAAAAAAGTACTTAGACAAACCTATGTGAGGGGAACCCTTCAGTTTCACAACCTTGACATCTGCCCCAAGTTCTTGTAAACGTTGAGTAAAATTGCAGATAACATGACAGGGAGCAAGATCATCTTTTTCGGAGCCTAAAATAAGAAACGGTGCTCCCAAATTCTACCAAAAAAAAAAAGTAAAGATAGCATTGCACATCAGCTAACAAAACAACTAACCGACAATCTTGGGTAAAAAATGCAAGATAGAAACTTACAACAGAAGAGTATAACGCCTGCCAATACTCAGTACGTTGGGACTCAAATCTGGTAAGATACAAAGCATCTAGACCAGAAGCAATGCCTTTAGCTACCCAAGAAACAAGTTTGAAAGACCCAGGCATTTTCTGAATGGTGGGGTGTAGCGCATACCGAGTGCCCAAATGACTTGTGAAATCAACTGGAGTAGAATCAAAGATATTTCCAGAAATACAATTTCTGACCAACCGATACTCACTCTATACGAAGCAAGAAAAATTATCAACATTAGATTTGGAGTAAACGATTTCAGTCAAAAGGACACTTCACAAGTGCACCAAAAATTAGCCAGAGTAAAGAATCAAAACATACCGGATAGAGCTGGCTCTCACTTATTCCATTAATTATCTGCATTTACGTATGACTTAATTATCATCATTGCCACAGTTAAAAAAGAAGCATTGACATGCCAAATCATCTCTAGAATATAGTAAACAATTAATCTTCACAAAACTCATGTTCGCAGTTATATACCTGAAAAACTTTATACATGCTAGCTTTTGTACCACCAGAGAAAGCCGCAAATACCAGAGGACATGGCTTAACACGTAGCTCCTGCCAGCCCCCAAAAAATGAAGAATATCATTTACAGACAACTTGAGATAAATTCAAAGGATATGAAAAGCCTAAGTTACCACATTTTTATTTTTTTATTTTTTAAAAAAAGGTGAATTTGGTACAGGGTTTCGCACGATTGACATATATTGCTTGGTTTTACATTCGCCAGCATAGATAACCAAGCAATCATTGCCTTAGCATGCAATCACACATTTATACCATCGCATCTATACTATCACCAAAATGTCAAATCTTTGCTTAAGAACATAAAATGTAGTAAACCATTATTGAAGCTGACCTCAACAAGCTCATTGAGAACGACAAATGCTGAAGACATGGCCCGCTCTGGATAAAATCTGCCCAAAGCTTTCATCATCAGTGGAAAACAATCTCATTGTACACACGTTATCTCCTTTTAGGAAGCTAATCTCATTTTCTAAACACGCTTAACAATCAGTTACAAAAGGTCAAACTTGACATGATTATCCAATCATATAATCATACCCAAAGAGGGGAAAACAAAAATCTCATATTCGTAATATCAGACAGAGTGAAAAACCCACCAAAAAAATCAGGATTTTCCCCAAAAAAAAAAAAAAAAAGAATCGCTAGCCTCAAATTGAGAGAAAAAAATAAAATTAAATAAAAAAGGCAAAAAAAAAAAAAAGACAGTCTTACGCATCAACGAAGTGGGCATGGCAAACGAGGGAATTCCAACCGAGAGAGGCGTACAAATCGACAAAATTCTTCAAGTGCTTCTCGTAAATCGAAACCCAGGCGAAGAGGACAACGACGCCTTTGAAGTCCGAGACCTCCTTTCGTCCCCAATAGATACCTCCACCACCAGCCGCCATGGATTTGGCTTCTGAGAAACGAGAAAATTGGGGATGTTTTGAGCCGTAAATAGGATTACAGAGATCGAAGAAATTGTTCTAGGGTTGAGCTGAGAAAAATGATGAGCTTGTTTTTGGTTTTGTTTTTTGAGTTTTGAGCATTGAGTTAATCCTGAGAAAGAGAACCACTCAGGGAATGTGCCAAATCTGAAATCAAATACACGTGGCTCGTCAAGGGGGACCCACGACCTCTGATTATACTTATTCCGCCACGTGTTTCCTTCTGATACGACGTGACGTCGTATTGTTATTTGTTTATTGCTAGTATTATTATTTATTTGATTTGTTGAGAAAAGATTTTTAATTTTTTCGACTTTTTTCCTTTATTATATTATGTTTTTTTTAATGCCTTTTACCTCACTTAATAATTGTATAATTAGGTGAAAAGTCAGTTAAGCAGCAGCTTCTTACTCTTTACTCGAAGCAAAAGCTTGGTTGAGTTATGCCAATGAGAAGGGAACATGGTGAATGGACCATGGAAGTTGTAATATTAAACTTTTAAAAGGTTTTTAGTATTTTGTCTCGTGGCTTGTTTTTCTATATATTAACAATTTGATCCTTGAACTTTTAATTTTTTACGCTTTACCTGTTAAACTTGTAAAATCGTTGCAATGTCCTCCCCTTTACTAAAGTGGATAACTAACATGCTAAGTTACCCCCTGTTTGGCTGGATGGTTCCCACCACAAACTCAGTTATGAATAGTGTAAAGCTCTCATATGCTACAGTATCAATAACAAAAATTACTACAGTGTAAAGCTCTCACATACTACAGTAAAAGTGGTTCTAACCACTAGTTCCTACCACCATTCCAAATACCCTTTTAAAGTTCATGATTGTAAAAGATGTGTATCTTAGGTAGAGAAGTCACTAGATTGTAATGAGAAGATTATTTCAAAAATGATTAATTATAAAATCTCCTTTGAACTATAATCTTTGTAACAACATTTTACTCTCCCAAACTTTAAAACGTAACATCCGTTTCTTTTGAAATATGAATTATTAATAAACATGGTCCTTCTGTTAGAATTTTAACGGTAAATTGACAAAAAATTTTAAAATTAAGGGTATTTTAGCAATCCTAGTTATAAAATAACCAAAAGAATTAAAACTATGATAAAAATAATATTTATTGATTATTAAAAAAATAATAATTACAAAGTATACTATTATCTAGATCTCTCTTTTTTGGATATATATCAAAATTTTCTTTAAAATTTTATTAATTTTTTCACATTAAAAAAGTATGTTCAAATTTTACAAAGTATAAATACTAATGAAAACTTTCAAAAATATAAAAGAAATTTTATTAATACTATTAGAGTTTTTTCTCTTTGAAAATTTTGTGTTATATTTTTTTGTTATATTGAATATATTCGTATACTATATATTTTTTTTCATGTCACTAATATATATAACTTTTAAAATTTTAAAATTTTAAAATAATTTTTGGGTGTGAAAAAATTAACAAAATTTTGAAGAAATTTTGATATACCAAATGGAAAGATTCTAATAGTATAATAGTTTTAATTGATTTTTTATTATAGTTTTAATTTTTGTGGTTACTTTTATAGCCAGAATTATCAAAATACCCTTAATTATATAATCATTTGTCAATTTTCTGTTAAAATTCTAATAGAATGATTATTTTTGTTAATAATTCATATTTTAAGGGGAATGGGTGTTATTTTTTGAAGTTCGGAGGACAAGGTATTACAAAGGTTATAATTCCAGAGGAATTTTTATAATTAATCCTTTCAAAAAAGATGAACGATAAGGTAAAAGAGGTCAAGTAACACTTTACTGGGCAATAGTGAATGTAGACATACTATCAAACTACTGTAAATTGTGTTTACTCTCTCTTTTTCTAATTCTCTAACTCTTCTTCATTGTAAATTCATATTTTGTGTTTAATCAAATTAGAAGTTTTTTGAGTGCAAAAATATTACTTTAGAAATCAAGTTAGAACTTGAAGTTAAAACTTAAACACTGTAGCAAGTATGAGCTTTACATAGTAGCATACTTTTGCTTTTATGCCGTAGCATATGAGAGCTTTACATAGTAGTATACTTTTGCTTTAGATCATAGCATGTGAAAACTTTATACTGTAGTAGTTAGAACCTTGGTATTGGAACATGGTTCCCAAATACTTTCATATTTAGCATGTTGTGTTTTAATATCTTGTTAACATCTTTATATTTGACATTTTGAATACTAGTGTTAGTTGTACGCTAATATAATTCACCCCATCTTAGGTAGTCATTAACGCTTAGAAGTTTCCAATGAGTTTTTAATAGATAGTGCATGAATTGTACAGGCTTATTGTCTGCACAAGATACTGTTAAGATAGATGCTCTTAAAGCATATAATGTTTTATATTAGACATTATATATATATAGATAAATTGAATTTTTTATTATATTTGTGTGAATGTATTTTGAATACTTTATAAATATTATTAAAATTTCATAATTATCTTTGTGACCTTAAATATTGTATAAAAGTGTTATATACCAAAGTAAAATTCTCAGTAATATATGATTAATTATTTAATTAATTATTCAATTAAAGTATGAAATCTTTTATTGAGTGTTACTAGTACAGATCATTTCTATTAAGAGTGAAATGGCCTTATCTGAATGATCTTATCTGAGCCATTAACACAATGAGTTGATAAATGAATATATCGTGAACATTGAGTGAGGGAGGGAGCAAGAAGCCTAGCTTTTTGTTTTTTCTTTAACAACAACAACAACAACAATATTTATATTAAAAATATACATTAAAATAATACATAGAGGTTTAAAAGGAACCCAAAATTAACATATTACGGACATAATGTGGATACATTTTGAGAGTACAAAGCACTCTGTATAATTAGCTATCCTAATTATGCATGCATGAAGAATACAGGTTATCAATAAACAGAAGATTAGACCCCAAATAGGATGTGTTTCGATAGCACTAATTACGCTATAATATCAGTCATCCCGACACTAAAGTCAATGAATTTAAAGGTTTTAACAACAACATTTCATAAAAAAATACAAGATGTGGAAGAGAGCAGTTATTCAAGACATAAGAAATACAGACAAACATGTTGTTGGTAAAACAAAAGATTACTGATGGAGGTTCAAATCCAATGGCCGCTTCTTGCTTTCTTTCTCCTAATCAAGCTTGGACATTGCAGTGTTAAACTCCGCATGAATGACTTGCATTTTGTTAAGCAGCTCTTCAACTATTCAAGTAGTAACAAAAATTTATCTCCCATACTCTACAATAAAGTTTTGTTTCACAGCATAATCTAAAAACTTTAAAAGACTGTCATAAAAACCTTTTACATTTAAAAGACCTATGAGTTTGGAATGAATACCCAACAGACTCCTATTAGTAACTATGAATAACTCTTCAAGGGTGTCTAAACCACTAGATAATGCAATGAAAGTGTCAGGGTTATGGATCATGTTTTTAAGACGTTTAGGTATGTCCAAAACTCTCTCTTCTTCACCTATGATTTTCCCACAAAGATTCCCTTCAGCTAGGAGATAGAGGATAATCCCTACGATAGGGCTACCTTTAGAATGTACTACTGTTGCTACATTCTGCATTAATCGTAAGTTACCTCTCATATAAATCAAGCTAATCTTCCTATGTGTTAAATCTTGTCTTAAGTGTTATGCGGCTTCTAAGTAGATTCTATCTTCGCCATGGCTGGAACCACAGAACACACAGATGATTTTGCTTTTCCTAGATGAATGAGAGGAAGACATGTTTGGTTTCCAAGACAGACTAACTCTTTTTTTAACTATTTGATTTTTTAGGGTTTTGTTTTAAGTCCGCTCTGCCTAAACACTGAGTCTTGAATGAGATCCTAAAGAATATGGAAATGCCAAGAGTTATGAAAGGTAGGTAATGGTAGGTTATTTTACAATCTAAATAAAATATATGCAAGTAAGAAAAGAAGATAAGACATGATATTGTATGATAAAAACTCAGAAAATAATATATGGACATATTAGAAAAAAATCGAACCAAATCCGAACAACTTTGAAAATAGTAAACACGTAATCAGACCGACCTTTGAAAATGAGATTTGGACTTACAATTTTTGACAATTGAAAACAAAATGTCAAAAGACACTCTGACATGATTGTACAACTTTTTGACAAATGAGTACCAAATCTAGAAAGCTGTCATAAATAGCAATTTACTATAGAACTTTGAAAAAGTAAAACACAATTCTTAAAATGTCTAGAAAAGATTCAAAAATTTCAAACATATTACAATACAACACGTGACAAGATATTATTTTTTAAAAGAATACAGTAAAATGAAAACATATAGTAATTGTTTAACACTTATTGTTACAATCTAAAACAAACAAATACTCAAGACATAGAACCACACTCTTTTTTTTTTTTAATAAAAAATAGACAAATTATCAAATACCTACCGCAACCATTTCAAAACAACCTTAAACGACCTCTGAGGATCGAGGATTTACTCCCCATCTAGTTTCCTTATAATCTAACAAATAAGGTCTTTAAATGTCATGTTCTTGAGGTATTGTCTTTCTGCCTAGAATTTGGGCCAAAGTTTAGGAATTACACCTTAAAATATCCACTTGGATAGTTCTGAAGAGAAGCATGGAGATCATACAAGTTCTCTTTAGAATGTCTATCCTTATAAAAATTAATTTTATCCTCTCTATTTACTAATATAATCCAGGTGAAGTACATTTACGTTACAATTCTATCGTCCACATTTGTTACATGAGACCTTAATGGCATGGGCTCTTTTTTTTATTACACTACGACTAGTACCTGTGCCTGGTAGGCCAACATCTTGATTGAAGTCACTTAGTTGAATCTTTCCTTTTATCGGCATTCTCAGATAACTGAGGAGGCCACAACACATAGGGATCCATAGTTGAATGATCCTAGACTTATATTTTTTTGAGAACTTTTTGGAAAAGTGATGGGAAATATTTCCTCGGATATTGGTACTTTGGTTCCATTAAAAAAAAAAGAAAAATAAAGAGGAAAGAAAAATCAAGGTAAAAATTGTAGTTACTTTTTTGAAATTTGAAGGAGATTTGAAGCTTTATAGGTAATTTGGGTGAGGATTAAGCACAATCAAGATAAAAAATTGTAGAATTCTTTAAAACTTTTAAAGAGACAGAGAAGAAGATCTAGAGAGAAAGGAGGAGATTTGAAAAACTAAAGAGAGAGGGAGGAATTTAGAGAGAATGAGCTCGAATAAATGAGCTCTAATACACAGTGATAGGATATACAAACACAAAATAGGCACTGTGTTGAACACATGTTGATGACACGTGTGAGAGGTTGAGTATATATATATTGATTTTTTTTTATATGGTCGGATTGAATCGAATTGGGCCAGACCTAATTCATGTGATCAAATATGGTTTGGGCTTGGTTGAGTTAGACTAGCCCAATTGTTCTTAAAAAAAAAAGCCCTCCCAATAAATCTTGGCTCCATCACTAATCGTACATAATGTGATTATGTAGGACTAGGATATGATGTGACATGAATAATTAAATAATTTCTGTCAATATATAGTGAATTCTAATTACATTTAACGATGGTTATTTGTATAATGATCCTCATTTTGACTTATTAGTAGACTCCTATATATGGAATCATGTATTTTGATTTGCTCATTTTGGATTCGAGATAGCTAATCTTATTCCTTGTATTTTAGAGGCATAATAAGCTAAATAGCTAGGAATATTAATATTACTAGATGAAATCTATTCCTTCTTTACAAATAAGTAGATAAATAATTCTATTGAATATTGATTCAAGGCTTCAAAATTTGTAATTGAGTTCTTGAGTTCATTATTCATTAGAAAATCAATGGCACTTAAGGATGAAGATGTAATTAGAAAGATTAACGGATTTCTACCTAGCTCTTATTGTGAATTATCTATAGGATCTATTTATATGCAATGTGGATCTTACCTACACTATGTGGCACTCCCAAACTTTATTTGCTAGTCCTCGAGCCAAAACACGAAAAGAAAAAAAATGGAGATAAACTAGGGGCAAATTGTGCTAACATGGTGATTCTTGAGGATTCCTCAAAGATTGTGTAAAAAAACATAGCTTAAAGAAACATGAACATTGACCAAGTATTGTGATTAATTCTAGAGTATGTCCCGTTTTCAATTGGATTTCTCATGTGTGTGCGGCCTTTTACTTTTGTTGCATGCAATTCAAATAAGCTTATGTAAACATATAATAAGCGTAGAATCTCAAATAATATTTAAGTCTTATAGGTTTACTCTTCATGTCTCTCTCTACTAATGTAGACTAACACAACACGAAGGATCCTTACGACTTCATTAAACTTGTAAAGAGTGGCTTAGGTAAAGGTAAGATATGACATAATTATGTGGATCATTTCACACTAAGCACACATTGATCATTCTAGGAACCTTGTGGATCCTTTTTTTGAGCTCACATAGATTTGCAACCAAATCAAACTAAAATACATTGGTTTGCTTGACCACTCACAGCTTACCAAACTATGATCCGCGTGAGTTCTTCAAGCAAGTTTGTTCACTCTGCAAGATGAGAGCTTGGCCTTAGGCCCTACGACGGGCTTCATGCAAAATCGACCAGCAACAGAGGTCAAAAAAAGTTTATGAAGCTTGCACACGAAATTTATGGTGTGTTTGTTTTGGTATTCAAATCACGGTTTGAATTATTTTGCTACAGTATTTTCTCTCACAAAAATTTAAATATTCATTCAAATACTTTACTCAAATCTATGAACCAAACGGACTCAGATGATAGAGTAAGAGAACCAAAAAGGTTATTGCATGTAGACTTCTTCAATGTGAGTGCCATCTAAGAAGATAGTATTTTCATCAACTTAAAGAATGGATCGTATATGTGAAAGAGCAAGATTGAGGAGGGCACATACAAATCACAAAAGCTTATGTTGCAACCTTTTTAGAAGGTGAGTGCAATTACAAAAATTTGTACTCTAAATCTCTTGCTCTAATATTATGTTAGTTTGCTAATTTTCCCAAAAGTTTAATCTATTAGGAGATAAACAGATAATAATTTATATTTTCACCTTGTGGAAATGAAATTATCATGTGTCTTGCTCATCTAAGTTCATCCTTATCTAAACACTGATAAACCTCTTAACACAAATCCAGATGAGCCCCCCTCATGCTGGAAAACACAAACTGGTCATTCAAGTGAGTAGAATGATGACAACGACGACGAAGATGACAACAGCAAACTCCATGCCCATCATTTCCGACAACTAGTTCCAGTACTCCTTCCACATATCTTCCTTACTTGTTCCCTAAACAAATGGGTCTTGGTAGCCTGATTCGCTTGTTGGGCTATACTAGCTAGCTGATTTAAATTGACCGTCATTAATGTGTTGATCAAATAAGATTTGTCATCTCCCGTTTTGATCTCTTGCTTAGTTTGCGCTTAATCTTTCTTGATTTTCTTTTAATTCTTTGGATTGAACAACAAAAAATTATAGAGACATCTTCAAACATATACGTCTTGATGTCACAAATCTTTGTAGAAGAACCCTACGGCGGAGCCACATATTGTTGAGTGGGGTATGTGCTCCCATTTAACTTTTAAAGTTTTAATTTTTTTTGCTTTGAAATTTTTTAAAAATTTTAATTGTACTTTCATTTTACAAAAAAAACTATAGTTCTGCCCCTGCTAAAAATTTAAAATTTATATTATTGTGCCCTCGTTTAATAATTAAAACATGTAACTATATCTGTATACAGCATGTATTAATACTTTTTAATATAGTGCCTTTACTGAGAAAAAAGTCTGGCTCTTACTGGGAGAACTTGGCAGTTGTTTTCATATTTGTAGATCATCAAAACTATGAGAATAGATTCACTTAATGTCACCACTTTAACTAATTTTTCCAGAAAAATTTATAATATGTAACCAAATTATTGGTATGAAATTAAAATCTAATATAATATTTAAAATATCTTAAAAAATGTCTTTAATGACATAGGAAATAAAGAGTTAAATACATTATTTACATAATAAATCTATTTATTAAGTAAATAAGAATTATTTATACTATAAATAAAAGGTTAGATAAATTATTTACATCATAAATTTGATATTTACTATAAATATTTTTAAAACTTTACATTTACTACAATTACTTTTGAAAAAGTTACTTTTTCTACAATTTTTGTTTAAAAAGTGTATGCGACTTTTAAAGGTCAGTTATTCATTGTACACTTTGACGTAAAAATTATACTTAAACCTTGCACAAAATATATTTGAAATTTTAACACTTTAAAAGACATTTCTCTAATTCACCCTTCTTTAAAGGGCCAGAATGCAAGATAAATATACCAAATTACTTATCATCGTTACCATGAGAAATTCATATGAATGCCCTAGAGCACTTATAAAAATTAAGGTTATTTTTATTATGCCCTCACTTTCTCTTTGAAAAGATGAAAATTTTAAGAGAAGGGCACAGGATTAAATAGATGAGATAAGCGGGGCACATTCCCAAATTTTCTCTATTACCATTGGCAAGAATTAATAATTCTTTTCGGTTTTTGATAAATTTGTCTCCTAAACTCGTTGCATTTTTATAATGTGCTCTTTTTGTCATGGCAGTTGAGTCCTTAAACTTAACAAAAAGTAACAATTAAGTCCTAATAACACATTTCCGTCAAAATTAGGATGAAAAACGTCCACGTAAAATGCATGTAACCCATTTAGCACACTTATACAACTCATTTGCTTCTATTAGAAGTCCAATTGTTCAATTTTATACCAAAAAAAGAAAAGACAAAAGAAATTATATAATTGATAATAATTTTTTTTATAATTTTGTAGTGTTTGAAATTATACCTATTTTCTTCTAAATAGGTTGTATATGTCTCATGTAATCATTTTTTGTCTAAATTTTAAAAAACATTTGTGAAGGATTTAATTGCTTTACTTAACTAAATTGAAAAATTCAATTGTTATGGAAAAATAAATTTAAGGACTATGCTTTAAAAAAACGTGAAGTTTAGAAAATATGTACACCAAAAACCCGTTCCTTTTTCCTTGTCATTCTTGCCGGGAAGAAGTACAGGGTATTTACTAATCTAACATTCGGCTGTTTGACTAATAACTACCAATATTTGTGGCTCAAATGGGCAGTTGGCGAGTTGAGAATGTGTTCATAGGTAAGCAGCATGTCTTTTTGAAATTAATAAGGTAAGTGGCAAAGTGATTGAAATTGTTACTTATATTTGTTTTTGTTTTTATTTTTATTACAATATATAAGAATTTTATATTATAAAAATTTATTATTATTATTATTATAATATATAAAAATTTTATATTATTTATAATTAAAAAAACAGTATAAATTATTACTGTCAGACACCATGTAAACATGACCCAACGCCGTGTGAAAACTTTACTAGCCATCAAGAAAAGCATAAGAGATTTACGTACGTAAATTGACACCAACCCAGTACTACCTGGCCATCCACAACTGTCAAAACCATTTAATTTCACTTTTCTTCAACAACCCACCAACAGATAAGTAAATTTTGATTGAACCACACTTTCGTGCAATTGTGATGCCAAAAAAGGCTTAGCAGCTTTAAGGAGTACTCTTTTTGGAACTTCTCAGTAGCATTTAAGAGAGCAACAAAAAGTTCCAAGAATATTAACAGGGATTCCAACCTTCCATCCTCATTTAATTTTATTAACCAATTGTACCGTGTTTAAAAAATAAATTAAAATTTAAAGTTAAAATTAAAAGTATTATAACATATAAAAATTTTATATTATTTAAATTAAAATTAATAAGTTAAAATTAAATTTATCAAACATCATATTATAAGTTATTTAGAAAAACGATTGTAACCGTTGGTTAAAACGAATATTAGTTTAGTATACTGTAGTTGCTTAAAGTTTTACTATAGTTTTTTTTTTACTTTATTGTACCTATAAAGAACTTTAAACTATAGATGATTGGAACTATGGTAGTTATTGAACAAAGACTTTAAGACCTTAGTGACATTATCAAAAAATAATAAATAATTAACTAGCTATCTAATGTTGATTTTGTCATTTCAGAAACTTTCATTCTTTCTTGTTATTATAATAAAAAACAAAATAATATTTTACCGCATTAATCTGTTCAACAACTCACAAGAACAGTGATTCAAATTCATTAAAGGCCCAACTATAACCGATTGCCATGGATTGTGGGGGTACATATATTTTACCAAAAAACTGACATAGAATTCAGCAAACTTCTTGAACAAAAACAAATAAGGTAAAAGTAATTCCTTGTAACCACCACAATTCAATTTCATAAGGAGAGAAAAGGGGTAAGAAACACCCAAATCGAAACCAAAACGCTCCTTCATTAATAAGCAACATTCTTCTTCTTTTTATCCATCTCTCACTCTTCTCTGAGTGTTTCAGGATTAAGTCTGTAAAAATATGTAACAATGTGGCATCAGATCCAAAGCAAACCCAAGCCCAAGAGCCAGGCCACCCCCACTCTACCATCGCACGTGCATTACCTCCTTGTTTTCTTCTCTCAATTATTTTTGGTGTTCTTCTCCATTTTCCTTTTTTTTTTCTTTTGGGTTTTGGTAAATATATTCTTTGTGCACACTGTTTATTTGTTTGTTTTGTTTTTATGCTTGATAAAGTGAAACCTGGAAGGCTGGAAACCTCACATGGAATGAGACAGGATTGATTGCTTTTTGACACATGTGTAATTATGCCAGTATGCTTGTATCTGCTGCCTTTGTTTCCGACAACGCCTCTCTGCAAGCCCTCTGCCCTCCCTTCCCCTTGGCCTCCTTTTGTGGCTGCCTCAGGAGTCAGGACGAATAATCTCTCATCATGACAACTTTGTTTTAAGCTCCAAAGCAAGTCTTAAAAATAATAATAATAATAATAAAAATAATAATAATAATAATTCTCAATCAACACTTCCATATGACCCAAATGCAAACATGAAAAAGGAATGATTGCCCACTTGTGTTCTATTTTTCTTTTGTGTGAGACATAGGACTTGTTTAATAAGAAAGAAAAATGGACCGAGGACAAAAGGTGAGATGATCAGTAGTAAATTTTAGTACTGATGGTCGTTTGGTAGGGGAGAAGAGAAAAGAGAATGTATTGTGTGAAATATTTTAAAATTTTACAAAGTACCTTAAGTTTAATAGCAGCAAATATGAAGAGATGGGACGAGAAAATCCATACCAAATACAATAGGAGAAAATTGATATTTTCCTCACTTGAATTACATGTACCTTTTTTTATTCACTTCCCTCCTCTTAATCATAGCTTTAATCACATGGATTTAAATTGTCGCTCCTAACATTATGACAATTGAAATAGGAGGGGTAAAGGGTATTTTAAACTCAAGGGAATCTTGAGTGTTTGTTATACTTGGAATGGCAATTATAGCACCATGCCGGCCTCTGATGCAACTCTTTTACTTTTTAACTCGATTAGCCAATTTTTGCATTCCATTGTCCCCACTCTATTGGTTACAATTGTCCTATCTACACCAAGGAGAAGGAATCGTTTCTAGTACTTGAACGCATATCCCGGAGGAGAGGAAAGGAATCTCGATAGCAAGAAGTAGTAAAAACAAAAGAAACAAGAAAGGCAGTAGTAGCTGTAATATATTCATAAAAAAGCAGCGCAAATGAAACAAAATGGCTAGACCAAACTGAAAAAAAAGAAAAAAAAAAGGGAAAATTACAAATTGGCAAACGGCCAAAGGAGACCCAAACAAAAAGCACTTTTGCAATTAATCCAAAAACCAAACTAACAATAATATTTTTGTTTAAATTAATGCACATCCTTCCAAATATATATATCTACCCAAAGTCCCATCCAATCTAATACTTGCAATTAGTTATATAATTAGAGCTTAAAAAAATAAGGACGTGTGTCTAATTTATTACAAATTTTGCAAGATAGGAAAAGAAGCTTCTAATGAATTTTAGTACTACAAGCTAACACGGTCACACTGCTTCCTTCTTCTTCTTCTTCTTACCATCTAGATTTAAAAAAACAGAAAAAAAAAAAAAAGAAAGAGAAGAAAAGCTGTACAAATGACAAAGTCTCCGTTCTATCCTATGTCATTTTAGCTTAATTCCCTTCTCAAGCTATTTTTTTTTTGTTTTCCATTTTTAACCTTCAAGGCTTCAAACAAACCCAGTGGTAACGACCCTCCAAGGGCACATCGTTTACAATGTCGTAGTTGTACCTGCACCGGAAAATGGGAAAGTTGTTAGTTAGTTAGCGAGGGGAGGGCCTTACTCTTATTCTGATTCTGATTCTGCTTACAGTGCACCTCCTCGCGCACATTAGCAGAGAGAAACTTATCCTACGCCCTCTGACAAGGTACCACTAAACCACTATCGACTATCCCCAATGCCATAGCGCACACACACACACACACACAATCACTCACTTTTCTGCGAAGCGCTTTCGCACCGACTTCTCCGCCGCCGCGAAGAACTCCTCGATCTCGTCCTCCGGCGGCGCCTTCCCCGCCGCCGCCGCAGCCGCGGATCTTCTTCTCCGGTCACTCCCCGCCATGTCCTCGGAATCCACGCTCAGCTCACTTGACGGCGTCGTTTCCCTGCGGAACCAAGCGCTAATTATTGTTAATGAAATGTGTAGGAGAGAAAAACCTGAAGAGAGAGAAATTAAGTGAGAGGGAGAAACCTGAAGTTCTTTTGGATGTTGTTAGTGGACGTTGAGTCGACGGTTTCAAATTCGAATTCGAATTCGAATCTCTTGGCCTGCAATAATAATTAATACGTATTTATTTATATATATTCGTAAAAAGCGCATTTGGACAGTGTTAAATGATTTTGAAATTTGAAATTTGAATTTCGAATTAAAATCCGGTTATTAGTACAAGATCAGACAGAAAGATCCACTACTGTTTGTTTGCCTAGAAAATGCATGAACTTCCTTTCCAAAAAAAAAAAAAGGAAAAAAGAAAATGCATGAACAATTCAAATAATGGAAAAAATTTATATTATAGAAAAATAATAACAAATTCTTTTATATTTCCAGTGCTGGAATTGGGCTCTAGGTTTTCTTCTCATTTTCTCGACGAACAACCAGACAATGAATTAAGCAAAATTTAGAGACAGAAAGAGAGAGTGTAACTTGAGGAAACAAAACCGACCTCCAGATCCACGAGTCGCAAGCCGTCCTTAACGACATCGCTGGATTCATTGCTGGAGCAGCAAGATGCCGGCGACCGATCCAGGCAGTAGCTGGCGGAGCAAGTGTCGCCGTCGTCCCAGCATTTCGCCGGGGAATTCACGCCCAAACTCCCGATTCCGAGCTCACCACCACCGACGTCATCAATGTCCAGATTAGAGAACTCGTCTAATTTCCTCCTCTTGGACATGATGCCCGCGCTCGAAGCTGCCTCCATTACTGCAATTCCTGCACTTCGCTTACTATCCTCCATTTCTTTCTCCTCTCTCTCTCTCTACCTCTCGCTCTTATCTCTTTTTCTCTGTAATTCTGGATTTCTAGAGAGAGAGAAAAAGAAAGTGTGCGGAATATGGAAAGTGGGAGATCCGAGAGGGATGTTGATGAAAGAGGCAAGCCGGTAATTAATTAGACGGCTAAGATTTCTTCTTCTTCATCTTTCCATATTTATTTATTTATTTCTATTTATTTGTTTATTTTCGATTATAAGGGGAAAAAAAAGAAAAAAAAAAGAATTGCTGCGCTGGCAGTTACTGTTATAAAGTGTAGGGCTGACGGGGTAAAGGGCGACAAGAGGCGAAAACGGTGCCGTTACGAATATCTGGGCCGTTGAGGGATCGCAGGAACGAACGTACTTCCTCTTTTATTTCTTTGTTTCTTTATCCAAAACATAATAATAAAAAAAAATCCATCAAAAGAAAAAGAGTAATAAAATTTAACATTACGACTTGGTAAACAGGGAGGCCAAAACGCACAAAAAAAACGCCGTTTTAACGGATCTCCATAATTATAACGAATTGATTGATATTAATGTCTAAGGTGTTGGCCTCCTCCCTAAAACACAATTGTGTTTTTGGACATTACAATTTTAATTTATTTTATTTTTTGATATTCTATTTTTGTTTTATCCTGAAATAAAGGGGGAAAAGATTAAAAAAAAAAAAAGATAAAAGAAGCCAAGCTTTGTTAATTAAGAAGTTGTAGATAAATATGGATAAGATTCTTTTGCTCTCACTTTCTTTTAATGATAGTAGAGACAAGTACAATCCAACAAGAGTCTACAAGTTTGACGTGACCAAAGACAATGTGATACATTAATCTTTCTCTGATTTTTTTTGCCCTTCTACCTTGTATTATGGCAGAGAAAATGAGCCATATATATGTTTGTATGTATGTATGTGAACATAAAGATCAACTACTTTTTTACCCTAAAAATTAAAAAAAAATAATCAACAACTTTTCTTTCATATATAGACATGCAAATATCAACTAACTTGGTAGCTGAGTCGTACGCTCAACCAGTTTTAAATTGGTTGCAAGCCTCGGAGGGAGGGTATTTAACACAATGGTTATAATCATTAGTTAAAACTGTAAATGTCATAATATATAAGAGTTTTATACTGTAGTAATTTTTTTTATTTTATTATAACATGTGAGAGTTTTATATTGTTTCTAACTGAAAAGTTCGTTAGAACCAATTTTGCTAAACAGATCTCAATTTACATAAAATATTCCCTTTCAAATTTCATGTGTGAAAATTTTTGATAAGATATATAACGAAGCATATAATTCATAAGTATAAATTTTCAGTGAGATACATAACTGAAAAGTTATGTATAAATTTTTAGTGAGATACATAACTGAAAAGTTGGTTTAAATCAATTTTGTTAAACAGGATCTCAATTTACATAAAAAAATCCATTTCAAATTTCGTGTGAGAAAATTTTTGATAAGATATATAACGAAGCATATAATTCATAAGTATAAATTTTTAGTGGGATACATAATGAAGTACATAATTTATGGTAGATGAATCAGCTTCCAATGGTCGAAGAGGACTTTTGTTTTGCTTTTTTTGTTTTCTTTTGATTGCTTTGTTTATTAATTTTCATAAACTGTTTCACTCTATAATGTGTAACATAGGTGTCATATTGCCATTTTTTAGTTGGAAAGTTCTACGTTGTTGCTCATCGCGAATTTTAGTATTTTTCTTTCACGTAGTATTCTACATTATCTCTCTCTCTCTCTCTCTCTCTATATATATATATGCATGTGTGCGTGTGCGTGTGCGTGTGCTCGTATATGTGTATATATATTATTAAGTTAACATTAGTAAATAACGATCCAATGATTAATTATTTTATTGCATGAAAGTTTGAGATGGGATTTTTGTTAGAAATTTACATATACAAAGTTATAATTTTTCTATATGCATGAATTCAAATAACATGAAAATCATTTAAATACGAAAACGTAAAAGCAAATAAATCTAACCTCCAGCCATTGATAAACATAGAAAGAATAGAAAATATCTTTGCAAAAATTTTTGAAGAAATTTTATATGAAGGAAAGAGAATTTTCTAAACCCTTCTACAATTTAAAAATATGGTGTATTTCTGAATAACTACAAAGGCTTAGGGACCCTCTGTGGATTTTACATGATATTTATGGACACTTACCATTAGAGTATAGATTACCATCAAGAGGTCTTTTCGAAACAAGACCTTTTTTCTGAAATGTTATAACAGTACAAAGATATCCTTTGGTTGACACCCTTTAAAAAATATATGTGTATTGGGCCACTTAAATTTATTTTTATTTATTTATTATCATTTAAAAACTAAATAAATAATAAATAAATTAATTAAAATAACATTCTCCTTCTTTGTCCACATATATTTTCTAAATAACTAAAATCAACCAATTTCAAACTTAAGAAATAAACACATAAATTATAGCGATAGGTCATCTTAGAATGAGTATTATTTTCCATGTATTACAATGCATTATATCCTTTAATACTAACTCATAAATGGTAACATAACTTAATGAATAAACTCTATGTTTATTCTAGGTCAAACTTAATTGATTTTTCTAAAAATAACTAAATATGTGTACAACTAAATATGAGAAAACATCACAACTAAATAAGAGTTTCATAAATATAACAAAATGTATGTACAATAAAATTCACATTATGGAACCAAGTCCCATTCATACTATATGATTCTTAAAATTCTTTGGTGGCATGCCTTTAGTCAAAGGATCGGCAATCAACTCAATACTAATGTGTTCAATGACTACTTTTTTTTTCCTTTAACACATTCTCTTATTGCCAAGTACTTAATGTCGATAATTTACTTCGACTACCGCTCTTGTTATTCTTGGCCATAAATACCGCAGCTGAATTATCACAGTACAATCTCAATGGCCTAGAAATAGAATTCATAATTTTAAACCCCGATATGAAACTCTTCAACCATACACCGTGTGAAGTAGCTTCAAAACAAGAAACGAACTCGGCCTCCATAATAGAGGTAACAGTCAAAGTTTGCTTCGTACTCTTCTAAGATACAGCTCCACTGACAAACATCAAAACATAACCAGATGTTGATTTTCGCAAATCAATATAGCCAGCGAAGTCTAAATCGGACTATTCAATCACCTCTAAAATGCCAGTTTGTCCATACATGAGCATGTAGTCCTTATCCCTTGAAGGTATCTCATCACCTTCTTTGTAACTCTCGAATGATCAGCACCTGAGTTACTCTAATATCTACCTAACATTCTTACAACAAATGCAATATTAGGTCTTGTGCAGACCTGAGCATGCATTAGGCTTCTAATAGCTGAAGCATATGGAATGTTTTTTATTTGTTTCTATTAGAGCTCATTTTTTGGGCATTGGTTCAAATTGAACCTGTCACCCTTCACAATGGGTGCCATACTTGGTTAACAATCTTTCATTCGAAACCTCTCTAGAACCTTGTTGATATAGGTCTCTTTAGACAAACCCAAAATGCCTTGAGATTTGTCCCTGTGGATCTTAATTCCAATGACATAAGATGCCTTTCTCATATCCTTCATATCAAAGTTCTTTGAGAGAAATTGCTTCACCTTATATAGCAATCCCTTATCATTAGTTACAAGTAATATGTCATCCACATATAGCATAAGGAAACAAATTCTACTACTACTGACCTTCTGGTATATATATTCATTTATGATATTCTCTTCAAAACCAAATGAAGAGATAACGTCATGGAACTTCAAATACCTCTGATGAGAGGCTTATTTTAATCCATATATAGATTTCTTAAGCTTGCAAACTAAATGCTGATCGTCACTAGAGGAAAATCCTTGTAGTTGTTTTATATAAACCTCTTCCTCTAGATGACCATTGAAAAAGGCTGTTTTCATATCCATTTGATACAAATCCAAATCAAAATGGGCGACCAATGCCATAATGACTCAAAGAGAATCTTTTTTAGATACAGGAGAAAAGGTCTCCGTGTAGTCGATTCCTTCTCTTTGAGTGAATCCTTTGGCAACGAGTCTTGCCTTATGTCTCTCAATGTTGCCAATGGGTCTTTCTTCATTTTAAAGAACCACTTATACCTAATGGCTTTTATACCATCAGGCAACTCAATGAGATCCAGATTCTATCAAATGCCATAGAATCCATTTCATCTTTCATGGCACTATACCATAAGTCAGATTCCTTAGAACTTATAGCCTATGAAAATGTTTCAGGATTATTTTTGGCTCCAACATTATAGTAGACTCTTGTAGATATACAATATAGTCACAAGGTATTGTCGATTGTTGGTTCAACATTCTCCTGAGGAGCATGTTGTTCAACAGGCTATTCAACAGGTTCCTGTATCTGTTGTTCATATATGCAAGAATCCAAATAGCATGAAAATCATCTAAATGTTGAAACATAAAAGAAAGGAAATTTAACCTCCAACAATTGTTAAACACAGAAAGAATAGAGAATATCTTTGCAAGAATTCATAAAGTAATTTTACCTGAAAGAAAGAGAGTCTTTTAAACCTTTCTGTGGTTTAGAGAGATGGTGTATCTTTGCAATAGGGACCCTATGTGGATTTTACGTGATATTTATAGACATCTACCATCAAGAGGTATCTCTGAAACAAGGTGTTTTTTTTGAAGCGTTATAATAGTACATAGATATCTTTTGGTTGACACCCTTTAGAAAATACGTATATGTTGGACCACTTATATTTGTTTTATTTATTTATTATCATTTAAAAACTAAATAAATAATAAATAAATAAATTAGAATAACAATTTTTATATAAATTGGCTTTGAAAGCCAAACGAACCATCTTGTGCAAATCATGCTTATACAACTATCAAAACATTGCTTCAAACTAATGGTTTGAACTATGTATAGTATAAAACAATTATATTCTATAGTATAAAGCAAAAGCAAACTATAGGGTAAGCTCTCATATGTAACAGTGTTTTAATCTAAAATGGTTAGAACTAATATTGTCAAACACTCAAAGACTAAACAATTTCAAACTTTTATGAAGTGTACCAATGTGATATTTGACAATATTGGTTTCAACTAATAACAGTATAAAGACAAAAATAAACTACAACATAAAGATTTAGGATACTGTAGTGTTTGAACTAAAATTTTTATTTCAACCAACACTACAAACTAGCTGAAATATTTATAACAAGTATTTGTATATATAATAATAATAATAATAATAATAATAATAATAAGGTAAAATTCGTACACACACAAAAGATCAATTATGAAATTAAAATTTTTCTTTGGGGGAATTATAACTAAAATAAAAATTTGATTAAATGTACTATAATCTTGACATAATCAAAGTTCATAAATAACGTATTTACTAATTCCAGTGATCAATGCATGTCTGTTCCTTATCAAGTTCCGTGTACAACATTAACTCTTCCTTCGTCCAATCTTTACTATTTTGTATTTACAATATATATTTGATTTCTTTCTTTTCGAAATCACTAATCATGCATTCAATCAACTACCAGAACAATCGAAGAAAATATATATATATATATATATATATTATAAAAATAAAGTATATATATATATATATATTATAAAAATAAAGTAGTCAATGCTTTTTAGAGACTCATAAGGCCAAGAATTTTTAAAGGTATACATAGGCGTATTCATAATTTATTAAATATAAAGCTAAGAACTAGTCTAGAACGCAAGTTTTTAAAATAGTTTAAGGCCAATTACTAAAAGTTTAATATTTTTATTTAAAAAAAATTAAAAAAGGGATTTGTGATACGTAAATAATATTAAGAGGGATTTCTCACAATATTAATTTAATAAACTTCATGAGCGAAACAAAAGATGATTCCAAAATAATAAAATTTCTGCCAACAATCGCCTTGATTAAGAAATCCTAAAAAACAACAGTAACCAAAATATAATTGTTGTGAGAAAACAAATTTAAACCTTGTGCTTAGTGAGATGATCAATCAAAAAATAAGGCAAAAAAAAAAAAAATACTTGTAAGGGATTTTAAGTGGAGAAGAAAAGTGAAAGAGAATTTTAACAATGGGGGACGAAAGAGGAGTTATAGGCTTGGAGCGCGATTGTATTTAAGAAATAGAAACCTTTTATTAGTAGGGCTATTTTGCCTTTAAAGGTCTTGAGTTTTAGTTAGGCCTTTTTTTTTAAATCTTATTACTATTATTAAAAAGTGTATGATATAATAATAATTTCTATAGGAGGGGATTCTCCAACCAAATAAGCTCATCATCTTTATTAAGAGCATAAGTAGCCAAATAATGGGAAAATTTATTTAATTCCCTAAATACATGGCAAAACTTAATTCTTAGGGAAAAAAGATAATAAGCTAGATATACTGATAAAAACATTCTAAACTCTTTATAAAAAGAAGAACAAGTCTTCATAGCTTAGACAATTGTCAATGCATCAAACTCCATAAAATGGAGATTTAGACTAGTAGAGACCAAATATTTTTGAAGAAGATGCAGCTATCACAAAATGTGAGAACAATAAATAATTTTTAATAAATATGAGAATAAACTAAGATTATTAAAAAGATTTAAAAATTTAAAATTTAAAACTTATCTTGTAACTACTTCGTTATTGCTTGAAATTTCTTAAGTAACTTATCCAATAAAAAAGTTATTATAACAATTGACTTTATAAAAACTCCTAATAATATTAAAACTCTCAAAAAAAGATATTATTGAAACTCGAGCAGTTCTATTCAGCCAAAGGGGGCTGAGGCTTGGGCCCCAGCCCCATCGGGCTAAAAAAGGTTTTTCTTGAAACTCGTATAAAAAAGACTTAACAATAATAAAATACAGTAATTTGCCACGTTATTCACAATATATATATATATTTTCTAATTTAATGTCACAAACCCAAACCTGGTAGTGACGTAGCCGTTTAATTAAAAAAATTAAGCAAATTTAACTAAACTTGCTAATTCATTATTTGATAATTTAAGAAAACAAAAAGAATTAAGCAAATTTAACTAAACTCGCTAATTAGTTATTTGATAATTTAAGAAAACATGCTTTGGGCTATCTATAAAAATGTAATAAATTTAAAATCTTTTAGAATATTATTATCCATTAAATCCTAACAAATAGTTTCGTGAATTACCTTTAAATTAAATTAAAATATAAAGTTAACAAGAACGAGTCGGGCCAAACTAGACCCCACATAATGCACACAGAATACCAACATAAGCATAATAACACAAATAGGTAAATAAGACTTCTACAATTCACGTGTGCAAACTAGCAGCATCTTAGTCGGTGGTACATTGCATATCATCTAGAAAGGAAAATTTTAAAACAAATAAACTGTGAGCGAAAGGTTCAGTAGAGGTTAAGTTTTACAAACATAAATTTAAAATGAAAGACATGAATATAAAAGCAGTAAGAAAACAATAAATAGGTACCAAGCATTCCATACTTACCGTTCCGGTCTAGTGATTATCTAGAATCAGGGTATACCTTTTATTTTCTATAAGCCATCTAATTCACCACTATAGTGGCCCAATTGAGTTTCGGGACTTGCACTAAAGTTATTCTCTGCACGACTCGATCTCTATGTATGGCATCATGCACTAATTTCTCATTCCAAACGGGGTTCATAACCCATTCGATACTCGATGTCAAAGTACTTATATCAGTATTTGGGTCTCATATTATCAGGTTATCATATTTACATACATTATTCTGTTCATTATGACCATATTCATTATTCAATTTTTACTGGAAATAATTAAATAAATATAGACAATCATTCCTTAAAAACATTTTTAAGAAAATACAATATGGTCAAAAACTCTTTTAAAATCATGGCTAACAAATGAAGAGGGTTTGGAGTTCTACTTCATTATTTAGCATGATTGCAACAATACCGCAGTCTTGTTCCACTACACATCAGCTCCTCGGAACCACAAACAGCCTTAGACATGGACTAGACACATTAATATCTAAACTAGAATATTCTACATTAGTATGTTGTTAGTATGCCTTTAGATTTCAAATAATCATGTATGTCATTTATTATATTCTTAGTGTTTTGAACACAAAATCATAATCCTTTTTAAAACATTTCTTGATCATTAAACGATGAAAAGTAAGGGCAAAACTATCCTTTTAGGATGCTCGGTTGGCCTATCAACTGTATGGGTCTGGCCTGCCGAATTGGTTGATATTCAACCTGCCGACCATTTGAGTCTGACCTGCCGAGCTGGTTGAGTTTGGCCTCCCAGTGGATGAGTTTGGCCTGCCGATCTGTCGAAATCTGAAAAATTTTCATATTTTAGTCTCAGCAAACCTGAGCTTTAAAGCTCATTCTAACATGTTTTTGCATGTCTCAGAGCATGGGTAATGTTTAGAAATCACAGAATAGCATACTAGAATGCCTTTAAACACTTTTCCTTGAAATTTTCTTGCATTTTTACAATTTATTCTAAAAATTGAAAAAAAAGAGTAAAAACTAGTTTAATTCAGTTTTTGTTCAAACAAAGCTTGGATTCGTTATAAGTTGGTTCCACAAACTCAGATTGAATGTTGTTTAAGCGCATATGTGCTTGGATTGCAACATGTATGGGAGATTTTAGACAAATTTAAAGTGAAAATTAAAAACTTTTAAAAAGAGAGCTAACCTGGAGTTTGAATTTTTGAGTTGATTTGATGATTCTAGATCTGTTTTCTTGGCCTCCACTTTGGCTAAAACTGAGCTGAGGTTTTGGCTTGAATTGAGCTCTTGAATAATATGTGTGTGTGAGTGTGTATTTTCTGTTTTTGTAAAAGGGGAGAGAAAGAGAGAGAACGACGAGAAAGAGAGAGTGAGAGTGAGTGGAAGTGAAAGAAATGAGTGGGAGACCTTGGTTTTTAAGTCTTGAAAATATGAGTAGGTTCTATACAAAATCATCTCCAACATATAGTTTTCTTGGAATTTCTCGAAATTGGTTTCACTGTAGATGTCTAAATGACGTAAGAGTGGGGACATGTTGAGGAATTTGACAATTTGTTTTTTAGCAAAATTTATGATTTTGGGGAATAAAAATAAAAATACCAAAATTTGTTTTTAAAAGTTAACAAATGCTTATATTTAGATAGATCAACAAAATTATTAAGGATGCAATTTAATTAAGAAAATGCCTAAGATGATTAAATTAGACTTAAATTGCAATTAGGCACACTAATTCATCAATTTGGACACTAATCATACTTAATTAATTTTTTAAACATTACATTCAACTACTAGTATAATAGCAACTTAAGAGAGTGGATTTGAACAGAGAAAATTTAAAAATATCAGATTACTCCTCATTCTATGATAATCACAATCTTCCTCATAACCACATTTGAAGAAAAATGCGTAATCGAGCAAATTCACTCCATAAAGACTTATCTTCATAATTCAACAAACCATTTACTGCTACAATATAGAAATAATAAAAAATAACGACAGCGATAGTAGTAGTAAATATACATATATATAAAATATGACATATAGATCAAATAGTTTGTTCTTATGAGTGTATAATTAACAAAACCTATATGATAATAACTTAAATATAGACGATAAAAAATTTCCTAAATAAAAATACAAAATTAATAATAGATGTAGTTATTATCGATAAAAACTGTTAATTTATTATAATAACTTACAAAACGACTTATGAAACTCTACTTACACTCGTGAAACTCTCAACAACTAAAATATTATTGGATAATAATACTACAACTAGTGTTTCAAATATTAACTAGTACTTGAAAAAAACAACAACAACAATTTAATTAATTTTAAAATCGAAATAAGAGAGCACGACAATACTTTGTTAAGAGAACAGATCTATTGTCCTATTTTTCTGTCCTATTGGCTGTTCCTATCAATTAAATTTTAACATATCATTTAAACTCAACAACCTAAATATATAAATATGATCTAAATATTAAAAGTAATTAAGAAAATCACTTATGTGTTAAAATCTAATTTGAGAGACAGTCAAAGAGACAGAAAAATAAGAAAGTAATTAAAAAAAATCACTTATATGTCAAAATCTAATTAGAGGGATAACCAAAGAAACAAAAAAATAAGACAGCAGATCACGACTCCTCCCTTAACCGCTGCATGAGTAACCGCTCAATGATTGTTCGCAAACTGTTGAGTTGCTTGTTTCACCCATAATCACTGATAATGAAGATTTGAATGCCGACGACCATGAAGGCAATGGTGGTGGAGGAGACATTCTCAAACATTCATGATGAACAGAGTAAATTGGTCTTCTAAACGAATTGTTTTACAGAACCTGTTCTTTGAACAAATTGTTCTCTATGCAATAAAAATCTTACTAAAAACTCTCAACTTTGGTCACAATCACAAATAATCACATCACGATTTCAAATTTTAAGAAACCGCTCATGGATGTTCTTAACTGGCGAGGCGCTTGGTTCATATATGACCGCCACTTGAACGCCCACGTGAACAAAGACAACGGTGGTGGTGGATATATCACCAATCACATTCATCACAAATTGAGTGTAATTACATACAAGTTTTCAAAATTACAATTTAAGACAAACAAGATTCTCTTGGTCCATTTTAGCTATAATCAAAACTATTTTTATTATATTTTTACTTAGACTTTTGTATAAAATATAAGGTGATATTTTTTGAATGATAATAAAATTAATTTTTTTAATAGGTAACTTAAATATGTTTTTTAATAACTTTTCGTTATAAAAAAAGAATAAAAGTGAAATAAAGTAATAGGTTAAGGAGTAAAGTGTGAAATATTTTAAAAATTTTCCTTTAAATATTTAATGTTTAACTAATAGAGAGACCAAAAGTGAAACAAAGTTTTAGATTAAAGACCAAAATAAGATTTTTTAAATGTCAAAAACTAAATTGAAACTGAGAGTAAACTTCATGGATTATGATAGCAACCCTTATATATATATATATATATATATATATATATATATAAAAGGTCTAAAGAGAGAGAAGTTTGAAGCCTTAGTTGCCTCCGTGACTCTTTAATATGGCAAAAACTTCAATAAAATCGACCTAACTAATTTCCATCCAACGATTCAATTTCGCCCATGTACATTGAATTTATTGGGGAGTTGATTTTAGGTATATATTTTGACTCCTAATTAACAAGGAACAAGTATTCTGCAGTAATATTTGATCTTAGAGGCTACCTCTAAGATCTAAAATAAATAAATAAAAAAATAGAATCGCCTACGTCCAAAATAAATAAATAAAATCTAAGCGCATTAACAACTATAGGTTCACTTACAATGCATATATTATTAGGATAAATTTTATAATTTCTCTTTAACTTCGTCACTTAAGTCAACATACCTCCTAAATTTAAAATATATTATATTATAAATAAGTCATGAAAAGAAATGTGACATATATAATTTAAAGCTTGAAGACATATTGACATAAATAACATAATTTAGAAGAATTCACAAAATTTTTATTATGCTATACATTCTTTATTTTTCAAAAAGAAAATAAATATGGGCGAACGAATATATTTTGTTAATGAATGAAGAAAGTAATTAATATTTTGTTTTAAGAGTACTTATAGAGCTGGAAATTAATTAAGCTTAACAAGAAGGTTATAGAGCTACAAATTTACCTATATTGTATACTAGATTAATGACTATTGACATATCATGTAGACGTTCCACTCATATGCTCTGCAGAAATTAACACTTGATTAGTGAAAATAAAAATACAAATAGAAACATATCAAGAAAGCTAGAACATAAATTATATTAATTAGCTAGAATTAGGAAAGAGTGAAAGAAGAAAAGATATTAATTAGCTAGAATTAGGAAAGAGTGAAAGAAGAAAAGAACACTGGCCGAAAATAAAAACTGGCCGTACAATATTTATGATCAATTGGGTTGGGACAAGCAGGAAAACTGCCAGGCAAATTAATGTGTCATTTGTACGTAAAATGAGAAAGGAAAATACCTGCACTTTATAAGTGGTACACTAGTATTCATGCATATGAATTGCGTAATGAGGTTTGTTGAAACTAATTATGAAAACACAACAGAGATATTTTCGTGTATTTACGTCATCAGTTGGATAGAGTGCTTGGCATAAGAGATAAATTATAAACATAGTAATATTTGAGAACTTTAAATTATAGTAAATTTTTTTATTTTACTATAATATATGAGAGCTTTATATTGTTTTTAATTGAAAAGTTGATTAGAACTAAATTTATTAAACGGGTTAATAAACTTATCAAGGTGTATTGAATAATAAACAATTATTAGGAATGATTATCCTAGATCAACTCAAAATTGTAATATATATAAATACATATACGAAGATTTATCCAAATTAAAGGATTAATATTAATTACGTGACATGTGTCCTCCTCAATAACAAAATTATTTTATTTTGATGCTAGACCTCGATATGATTGGAGGTTTCTTATATTAACATTGTTGGTCGAAACTCAAAGGGCACCCTTGAATAATATTGGCACCGCTCAACAAGGGGTCACAAATTAAATTAAAAGCGTCTAAGGATTGAGATTATGCGTCCGAAGTCAAGGACAACTTGAGTCCTAACCTTATGTTGTGAGTCTCATTTGTGAACTTTATACTTTACCTTTTATTAGTATGTGATGTTTAATACTATCGATGTCTTTTTAGCATTGTTTAAAGACTATTGGGGTGTTTGAAAGGTAGTGGAAACTAGTAGTGAGAGCCACTTTTACTGTAGCATGTGAGAGCTTTATACTGTAGCAATTTTTTTTATTGTTACTGTAGCATGTGAGAGCTTTATACTGTTTATAACTGAGTTTGTGGTGGGAACCGCAGTTCCCACCACTTTGCCAAACACCCAGTATATATATTATTTGCCCAACTCATATATGTAGGGCTCATTTAGTTTATAAATTTGAAAAAAAAAATTAAATTTTTATGAAAGAAAACCTTGTTGTAAAAATGTTAGTATTATTATTCAAATTGCAAGCAAAATGGGGTTGTGGTTAAATACGTGTGCGACGTTTAGTAATAATATTGAACTATGATGGTACCAGGTCTAGCTACATTCTCTATTTACTATCAAACAGTTAAGAGAGAATCCACATGAGGACAAAAGTGGGTGACCGTCCTCTTGAACTTTTTTTCTTATAATTTTATATATGAAATTCTATAAAAATTATATTCCCTTCTAAAATTGTGTTTTGCCCTCTGAAATCAATTTTACCTCTGATTTCATTAGTTCAATTACATCTCCGCACTTCTCGCTAATTTTTTTGGCTCACCCTTGCAGGCAGTTCATAAGAAACCAGGGCTTCTGCCTAAGATCATGTTATGGCTCCACCCCACTAGCTAGATCGGTCATCAGTGTGAACTCTGAAATGCAATATCTAGTTTTCCTCCTTGGAGACAGGTCTAGTTTCACTTTTCTAGTGTAGATTGGAAAAGAGAAAAGGAGCCACACCATGTGTGCTAATAGGTTCTTTGTCCTTTTTTCCCCCTTTATGAATATTACCTTCATCCACAAGCAAGTAATTATTAAGTTAAATCCTCCTTTTCACTGCTTTCAACAGGATATCAACTTTTGTACCATAATAGGTTATTCTCTGCATAAGAAGTATATGGATGTGCTCATGGTATTATCTTAAAAAGTTAAAAAGAGTAAAAAAATTCTGTTCGTCATCCAAGCTTTTGATAAGTTTTCTGACAATCATGATCAATCAAGTAATATTATGATATAAACTTTTCAAGATAAATTAAAAGTATCACATAACGCGTTTTAGGGTTTGTAGAGGAAGATTATAATTATATCATGCCCCAGAAACGTTCAAAATATGACAGATTTGTAGGGCATAGACAGAGTAGTACTGGCCCCAAGAGCTAGCTTTTCCAAAAGGGACACCATTCATGTCTCAAACAGGTTGTTCTACAGCATAGGCTTTCATGATTTTGATAAAGTACCTTTACTGGTACTCCTAAGTCTATCATGATCTCATCTTCACCCTCAAAAAGTGGTTAAAAAGTGGAGTTTTTTTCTTTAACTTGTCTCAGGAAAATTTCAAAGAATCTATTGGTTTTGAGAGAAGAAAAGTTTTTTGGATTGAAAAAGTAGACAGATGGACTACCCCAGTTGTCAGCAAATGGTACATGGTACAAGCATACGTTACATAGAAACAAAAGACATTATTATTATTTCCCACCTAGCACAACACACACAAAGTGAAATTATATCCACAACCGCGTGTGATAGGCTTTACAACTATCTGCATGGCCACATGCCATATCTTCCCACAAGTAAATGAAAGTTCACCACATAGCGACGGCAAATGTAATTATGGTTAAGATTGACAGCGAGTTTGACAAGAGGCGGCCTTAAACCTTTCATATATGTTAGAGTTAAAAGAAAAAAATTATTATAATATAAAATTTTTATATGTTATAGTAAAAATAGTTTTAACTAATAGTTTTAAGTATCATGTCAAACACCTTATGAATATTATTAAATATAATGAATTATTTTCGGCTTAACTTGCAGTTAGCCTCATTAACCGGAAACCATACTCTCTTTTTTTTTAAATAATAGAGATACATCATACATTTGACGAGTTTAAAGAATATATTTTCTCATTTCTTTTGTCTTTCATTGAACAGAAAGGAACTAATGCGTCCCACGTTGTGCGACTTTTCGTCATATTATTTTGTCCGTGTTTTTATAACCATCGTACTATTTTGATGCCTTTTCTTTTGTTGCTTGTGAACTGTTTTTTTATTCTTGGAACAGGTTTAATACTAGATGTCTCTTCGCAACCTTATGGTGGAAAATCAATGTAGAGACTAATGATACTACAAAAATAAGACTGAAATTGGAGGAAATTAAAACTTGTGACAATTTTCTTTGATGTGCGGAGCAACACATGTTAGTTCTAGGCCGGTTCATATATGTTGTGGCCAGAATGTTTTTAAGATCATGCAATTAATTAAATACATGATGGTGACATATGAAGATAGTTATGTCTAAAATGTAAATATTAGCACTCACATTGAAGTGAAATTTAACGCAAAAAGCATATATAATCAAACTCGGATTTTTATTTTTATTTTCTTTAGTAGTCTTCTTCTAAATCTACTCTCGTCAATTTCATATATGACCTTTTTTTTGTTAACGATGAAGTTGGCTTAGATGATTTTTATTTTATTTCTTAAAAAAAGGGAAAACTTCTGTCTCACAATTTTTTTTCCTTTTCTTTTTTCTAGTTTTTTTTTAATTGTAGGGCATCTCGTTAAATTTGGTCAAATTTACATCTTGGGAAATGCCCTCCCATCTATTTGCTGCCTTTTTATCTTTAATATCTATGTTGGGTAGCGTAGAAAAGTTTAAAAGGAGAAATTATTGGAGGAATTTTGGAGTGGAAAAAAGAATAATGGGTTCTTTATTAGAGCGGAAATTGAGAAAGAATGAAATAGAAAATCAGAATGAATAGAGCATCTGTGGCCTATTATCACTTAAATATTTTAAATTTGAAAAAAATAGAGAAATGTTGCACAAACATAACCGTATAAAAAAATAGTTTAATCGTTAATTACGCCTCTTTTGCTTACACAAAACAAATTCTTATAAGGGTTAATTTTAGGTTTTCACTATTTAAAAATCTAGATTGTCTTGTTTTAAGCCTTATCTGTCTGTATATAGAAGTGTCAAAGTTTTCGAGGAAAACGCACATTTTGGTTTCCTTTTTCTTTTTTGCTTTTAATTTCTTCTTTCTTTTCTTCCATAAATTTTTTATCTTTTTCATTTTTCCATCCCTTTAGCCCTTTTTTTTTGCTTTTTAACTTTTTTTTTTTTTTTTTGCTTCTCCTCCCTAAATATCTTATCTTTTTTTTTTTTAGCATTTTTCTTAAAATTTTATATCTTAATATATGTCATTAAAGGACTTTTTTTGATCTAGTTTTTCTTCGTTAAAATCATTACCCTCAAATATGTCCCCACTTAAATTTTTATCTCGCAATTATCTAAAATATTTTTTAAGTATTAAATATAGTTTTCATAATTAACTTTTTTATTAACCTATTTACTCAACTGAGATGACTTTTTCTCAAATAATCAATCAATAAAAAAACAAATAATGTTGCTACAATATTTTGCCTCATAAAATTTAAACTACTTTTATTTTTCAATTCAAACTTTAGTTTCAATTATGTACCTAAATGAATCTTAAACTTGTTTGAATAAAAAAAAATCAACAAATTAGGTACATGTGCTTCTGAACTAGTAATCTAAAATGGTATGAAACTACGCTAGCTCATTAAAAGTTGTAACTTTTGCCTTCTATTAATAAAATGTCAACTTTTATAGTTTTAATCATGTGTATTCACATGACTGTTTGACAAAGCGAAATAAAATAAATTTAAACAAAGCTGACTTTAGAAATTTGAAAATCTAAAAAAAAAAAAAAAAAGAAGCAAATGCTTCATCTCTCTAACCCTTAGGGCCGCTTTCTCTTTTGCTCAAAATTAGAGATGGAGGCATGTAGAAACTTGAGCCCCCTTAATCTCTTTTTCCTACCTATATAATATACATATGTATAAGTTATATACTAAAGAAATTATTAAAATTTGAACAAAACCTCCTAAAAAGTTGAATATATATAATCTTATACATTATAAGATATTAGCCTTCCCCTAATGTAAAATCCTAGCTCCTCACTGCTAACAACCCTTCATCATTATCGCCCTCTTAAATTATCTCTTGCTTATCAATGAGTCATGTGATTCCCATATGATTAAAACCGTTAAAAATCAATGTTTAATCGACAAAAGTACGTAAATTGTAACTTACCTTTCATTTGGCAAACTGGTTTGAACCAATCGGTTCGATCCAATAATAATGTCAAGCAAAAAGTTACTATAGTGTAAAGTTCTTATATCTTATAATTTTTAAACTATTTTTTCAGTTTAAACCAATTCAATAAAACTCTATTGTAAAAAGATTAAGGAGTAATTACATGCCATATTTAAGCTACAGGACAGAGCAAGGGCAATCCATATTTTTCAAAGGTTAAATCTAAAATTAGTGCTCTGCATAGACAATAACTCACCTCTTTTTCATCCCATGTGCAGTTTCCTCACTTAGGCTATTATCTTACTCCCTTCCTTTTTTTTTTTTTTTTTTCCATTATAACAATAAGGAGCCCATTTCAGAATACGACAGGTTTATTCTTTGCCGAGCTGAACAATAGTGAATATGATGGTGTCAGTACCAGAGGCTGCACCCTATTTATTAAATTAATCATGAAAAGCGACATATATCAATATCTTTTGTGGGGCTGTCAATCAAACAAGACTGTTTATATCCGTCAAAATATTTATTTATTTATTTATTGTTCGTTTGCAAAGCTTATAGAATATTCAATTACATGATCAAAGCCCAAAAAGGCGGTAGAACACTGCCATTGGAAGTTGGAACTAGGGAGTTAGCCAATCCATCGATCAACATATAACTTCATTTACATTTAAAAAAAGGCAATTTCTCTGGTAGAAGAAAAAAAATTCATCGTTGTATATCCTTTTTGAACCATCAAATCTATAAAAAAAAATTTAATTTTAATTAAATCTAACGATTTTAAAACATTTACTATACCGGAGAAGTTTTAAAAAAAATTCTAAAAAAAAACTAAAATACTCAAAAAATTTCTTCAAAAGCAATAACATATGAACAAAGATAATAATGTCATTGGCCAACCATACTATATGTCTCTGATTCAGTGGCAGTTTATGACAAAGGATCTGAACAGGGCCAGATGACTTAAGAACTAGGAAAACGTGCCAATTAACGAAAACATAACGAGCTCCAACAATAATGGCATCAACTATCAACTGAATAACACATACTCATCATGGATAGCGAGAGTAGATGAAGTGAGTAATGAACACATTTTCACCAGAGAAGCTGTGCAGGGATGGAAGTAGCAATGGCGTCACGGTCAAGATAGGATATATCTACACAACTCAAAGCAAAGAATAGCAAGTATATGACTATGCATATAGAAATCCATTTCTTATCTCTCTCTCTCTCTCTCTCTCTCTCTCCTCATTGCCTTGATTTGAGACTACATAGTACAGAATCTAGACCTTTTTTCAGCCTATTTGTTTCGCAGTTTGAACTCACTGTACGGACTTTTTGCCCCAGCGTTCTCTCACAAAAAAAATAATAAATAAATAAGTAGATTTCTATTCAAACTTGAAGCAAACGAACCTTATAGGTTCAGATCGTTGTATGTCACCAAACCTCAACTAGTTTTGAAGAAGGCACAAATGGGTAAGAGTAGAGATTCAACACCTAGAAACTTGTAGCTAGTTCTACCACTTCTATCCTTAATATGAACCTCAATTCGTCATAATCTTTCAGTCCTTGCGTCTAATAATAAAAATTGAAAAATTAAAAACGAATGAACAAAAGAGAAGTGGAAAGAAGAGGACGAAATTGTGCTTTACTTTGCTCTAGCCAAAAGCCAATTTTTTAGGCCGTTTAACACGTGGTGGACAGATAGAACGGAATCATGTCTCATTATAGGAGTAGACACTAGACCTAGTTTAAGTTGTGAAACTTCTACAGCTTTCACAAAGAATTTTCGTATCATCATTACCTTTATCATGGAACAATAGTTGTCCCATTGTACTTCACATGGGCTTTCTAATCTCTTGATTGGCTGGTAAAGAAAGATGACGCTACAATGGTTACCATTGACCCTTCATTTGAAGAACAATCCTATCTAACCCTATAAGATTATAACCCGTTACTAACAAAACAATGAGACCTAATTTAAAAGTAAGCTACATATTAGACTAAAACAATGAGACCCAATTTAAAAGTAAGCTACATAGTAGACTAAGGTCAACGGTTTTATGAATAACAACATTATAGGAATAAAAAAGACTTCTTGTTTAAATCTCTTAAGGAAAATCATTCCCACTGTTCACAGCCAACCTTGACCACAAAATAGTAAACCAAACAGAAATCACAGTTTTCCAAAGTCGTTTCCTTTTTTTTTTTTTTTTGCGTGTAGATGTTATTTACTTTCCATATAAAATATGGAATTAGGAATATCAAACGCTTTGATTTCATTGTAACCCTGCAAAAAGTTATAAGCTCATATTTGAGGGTTCGTCAAAATTTGGGGCCGATTTTTAATGTTAAAAAAAATTAGAAAATACAAGTAGTACCCTATTATTGTAAACATTTCATGCTTGAAATGGTCTTTTCCATTCTACACAATTTTTAAGTTATCTATAGAATATGAAAGGAGAAGGAAATTGTGGGAAAAGGAAGTACTATGGGCATCGCCTAGGCGTATCATGAAAAAGAACGCTAAAGGAAATGCCTGTCATTTCTGCAGAATTTTGTTTTTAGAGGGCCTTCTTTACTTGAAAGAAATTACCGCATTCCTTGTTTGCAGCATCGACATCATCCGGAGATGCCACTGCAACCACTACCCCTTTGTCTTTAACCGACTCAATTGCGTCTGCAAATTCTTTGAAGTCCTTCAAGCTGCAGGAACAATCAGCAAAGATTCAATGAGCACTCTTCACATAGCTCACACAGCCAGCCAACAGGATAACAAACTCAGATAATGCATTCTTCAATCAACAATTGTTAAATAGGATAGTTCGGCATTGTTATGTTAATAAAATATTGGTTCTTAGTTGTGTTGCTATTCAAAAGTAAATGCGAATAAGGGGGGGAAAAGACGTGTTTTGAAACCTTTGTTTTTCAAAACAGTTGTAAAATAAAAAACGAGATTGGTAAATTGTAGATTGAATTGTTGCATAGATGTGTAATGATCAAAACAGAAAGACTTATAACATATACTTCTATAGTTTTTTCAAAGGCATCTTATAGGTACTGAAATGATTCAAATAAAAATCATATAATATGCCCATAGCTTATGAAAACTAAAAACATGACAAAGCAACCCTAGGGGTATCTTTGGCAGCCCGAAAAACGAGATTCAAAAAATCAGCCATTTAAGTAATATTTTGCCAACAAAGCCACCGTACCTCATCTTATGCTTAAAAACTCAATTCAGTGAGGTTTTTGTTTTGTTTTTTTAAATTATTATTTACAATTGGTATTATTTTTCCTGGAATGGTAAGAACAAAATATGGAAGATTTTCTGTTTTGGCTCAAATTGAACAGCAATGATCCCAGTGATGATCATGACCTACCAATATTATTGCCTTTTTTTTTTTTTTTTTTGAAGGGAGCAGACGAATGCAAAGACTGTCTAGAAGCACATTCTACAATTTTAATCAGTAAAGTCTGTTACCTGGTTGACAGTATTTCTTCACGTCTCCTTTGCCTTTCTTCGTCTGTGATTCCCAATAAATACCGCAACAAACTATGGGGAAAAGGAGAAACAGTGACTACAAGTTAAAACTGGGCTAGAAACAGCTACATCAAGAACTTGTGAGGTTTCTGACATTAACATAAATTCCATCTCAGGCTTTACCCAAGAAAATCCACCAAGAAATAAACACTAGGAACTTTTCTTCGAAAGAAAAAGTCCCATCCACTTACCTACTATAACCTTTGGCATCAGGAAGCTGGTATGAATCCACATCTCCAATGGTCCCAATAATCGCTTTTGTAAGCGTATCATCATCCATTTCCAACTGGCGGAGGAATTCGGCAGTTCCATCATACACATCAAGTGTCTTTAATAGATTGGGGTCCCGATAAGACAGGAAAGAAAATACACCTGCATGGAGAAAGTCCATGGGTAAGATTCAGAAAAATCAACTAAGATTTCATCTCAACATACAAACATAACAAGGTGGCACCTGAGTGAGTATCAAAGTCACAGAAGCCACCATAAGCCCCACCACTAACTCGAACACGATCCCACAACCATGTATTACTGATGTGTTTTGTAATGACATATGCACTTCCACAAAGCTCATAACCGGTCTCATAAAGATTAGCTGCTTTCCCAACATAATTAACCTGTAGACACAGAAACAATCTCTCAATAAGAAGCAAAGAAAGGCACAAGTGAAACAAGAAGAAAATGATAGCATTCTCACCTGAGTAGGTATCACAATTGCTTCATTTCCAGAGGAAAGACGAGCATTCCAAGTTGTTGCTTCATAAGGAGAGCTAGCAGGAAGCAGAGCAAGAAATTTGCTGACATGCTTCTCAGCACTTACAAGATTTTTCCCTTCTGCAGTCATATTTATCAGGCATCCACTCCTGGATAATAAGGATTTCCGGATCTCCTCAAGAGATGCAGATATCCCCTCCCAGTCTTGATCAACTTTCTCTTCAAGAGTTTGCAGGAATTCCAGGTAACTACAAGAAGACAAGAACATATGTCATATCAACGTCAAAGGTAAAACACGGCGTCAGACAAGTTATCAAGGGCTTCACCAACTATTTACGCCAAATCATTACATATAACATAGCCTAACAGGAAAGCCAACCCCTTGTCGTGTTTGTCATGTCGAATAACATCGGAAAAAATGGTGGGACTAAAGTTGAACCTAAATGAAGCATTCCTTAATTATATTTTTAATCAATGAAGAGAAAAATTGTAGGTATTAGAAAACATATAGCAATCATTTAGTAACAAAGTAACTTCCAATCTTGCTTAAGTCCTCCGAACATATGAAGCAGAGACATGGAAAAATAGATAACAATACAGTATCGGGCAGAGAAAAAGAAACTTTGAGAATTTCAGCTTAACCTGACACCACCCATTTGTTCAGAAATCCACCCCGCAACATTTAACTTTGCATCCATCCTTGCCGCTGCAATCCCATGGCCGCTGCCTCTTAAACGGTTCTGGGAGAAAAACGAAATGAAAAAAATTACACAATGAATCAGTTAGAAGTTAAAACTTTTGTTTTGCTCCTGTAAATGTCAAGTATATACCTCCATTCTAGCTTTGCTCTGGGAAACAAATTGCTTAAAACGTTGCTGGTCTGTAAACTGAACTTCTTGAAGAACGCAATTAACCTACAATACCGTAAGTTTGTTACATAGCTGCATACAGTCTGCTTTTCAATCGATTTTCACAAGCAACAACTTGTTGAAAGCATAATAAATGAACCCAATGTAGACAAGCAAGCATTTTATGGCAACCAACAGGATAAAGGAAGTAACCTAAAAGGTGACTTAAAAAAGCTATAAGTTATGTTGTTCAATAAATTACTTACACTTGTCACATTTGACAGCAAACTAATAGAAGAAAAGAACCTTTTAAGAAGTTGATAACCAATTTAGCATCAATATAAATTGTTTAAAAGCACGTAGATATCCAAAATATGCGCTCCTTTAGCTCATTTAGCTAAAATTTACAACCAAACTCGCAGCAAACTACCACTACGCAATAAAATTCTAGCTTCTTCGCATTAGTTATTGTTTATTAATGGGATAATTCTTTCACACGCGTTTGGTCATTCATTTGACAAAACTTGCAGAATTAGATAAGAGCTGTTACTGGTTCAGCATACGAGAAAAATGAAACAGCCAGCAGCCTAACAAAATTGCTATTCAACTTTCTGATAAAATATCTCAACAAAAGTGAATGTACAGAAAAATGAATTTCTTCCACTTTCAAAAAATTAAACAGTTATCCATAGCTAGGCTCTGAGGAATAACATAGATTGAGCTGAATTTTGCATGAGTAAGTTAGAAGAATATCAAGTAACTAAGTATTGACATCTGAATATGATTGAGTATCTGAAGCTGTTTGAATTATTCAACAACTATATAGAACGACTTAGCCATTTCTCAAGTCAAAGACTCAACAACGTTTTCTTTCTCCAATTTATTGAGGGGCTGGGATATAATTTTACATTGTTTTGATTCTTTAGGTGTCCCATTGTTGTTTTTGGTGGACTCCTTGTCCACTGCTATACACCTTTTCATTTTTGTTGATAAAAAATCAACTCAATTCTTATTTAAAAAAAAAAAAAAAAAAAAAAAGAACAAAAACAAGTATATAGAACTACAGACTTGACATAGCCAATGGCTTAAACTAATAGAATAATTCTATGCAATGTGCATGTAACGACCGATAAATTTCCCATTTCAAAATAAACAAGTACCAGGTTAAATAGGTCTTCAGCACGCCCTGCCATGGCTTTGCCTCGAACAATTATATGGCTAGAAGGATCTTTCTTGCCACGAACAGATGAAGATGATGGATAAACTGATATTCCTCCCGTTTTCCTTCCAATTAACTGATTGAGTTGCACAAAACTCAGGTCTTTTGTACCCATCTCGAGCAATGATTGACTGTCAAGAACAAAATGAAATCCATTTACCTCTATATAGAGAAGAAACAAGTTAAACTCAGTTTATAATTACAACTGCTGCAGCTGCTTCTAAGGAAACATGTTAAAACATGGTTGATAGTTTACAAATCTATCATTACATTTACTACCCCTGATTTTTCATGAAGAAACAGCTTATTTCCTTTCTATTGTCACATGAAAAATTAGTCCATAGGTTTAGTTATTGGATATGAGCGTCATGTTTGACAAGAAAAAGGGGAATCTCAATGTGCTATGCTTTAGCAAACATATTTGTCTCCCAAACCCCAATCACACAAATGATTACACACGGAAATGTCTTAAACACACAGACAAAATATTAGACCTTGCCAAGGAGGTAAAACCTTTCTCTAAGCAAGTTTAATTTAATTAACATATTTGCTAAGTTAATGGTCGAATCTAGAATAAATTCAACCAAAAAACAGAAGTGACAGTAGAATCAAAAGTGCATGTTAGGGTAAATTTATACCCAAGCATCTTACCAAAACAGAGGAACCAGAGAAAGGAGCTCTTGCTTGAGCGAGTTCATGTTGAAAACAACTTCTGTGTAAAGGACATCATTGGTGAAAAGGTCGTGCTTCAAAACTTTTACTCCATTTATTTCTCCCATCTACAGTGAACAGACACGTGCAAACTTATTGAACCTGAAAAGGAAAATAGTAGAACACTAAAACACAAGACACTAGGTTATCGCTAACCTCTGTGGGAACGTGTATAGGTTCCTTGGGAATATCCTGTAAAGAAAGGCTTGGAACAGTTCTTAAAGCTTCTGGTGGATCAGGAGTTTCCTGTTTGAGTCGCAGTTCTTGTGTAGCACGTGCTAGCTCAGCAAGATCTTCTTCTGTCATGCTTGCTCTTACCTTCTCCAGAACTTCTTTCTCAGCTGCTTCATCACGAGAAGCTTTCTCTGGATCAGGCTGATTCAGAAATTTGTTTATTGGTCAATAATATAGCTAAAACTGATGCAGCATTGGTACACAAAACTTGTGAATCTGTACCTGCATTTCTACTGTAACACGGTGAGGATTGTTCAAAATAAATTTCTCTATTAGAGGAGAAAATACAGCTTTTGAACCTTCCTCTGCTATCCTGGCTTTTAGAGCCATTAAGGGTTTCTCATACTTTAGTGGCTCAAAGGGATTCATGTCATATATCCATTTTCCCTGTAAATAAAAAGCAGAGCAGGTAAAAATACCATATATAAGAAAAAGGACAAGTCAAACACACACACACACAGAGTCACACAATAGATACCCCCTTTAAGAATTAAAAAGTATCTTACCATGGATCTGAGCATTAGAGACAAGCCCCGGGGAAACGATCCAGTGTTGTTTTCTCTAAGAGAGAACTCAATTGTATTCATGGACGCCTCCACAGCATCTGTATCAAAACCTTCCTCTGCTAACTTTTTAAGTGTATTCATTACCAACTCTTCTACCTTTTGAATGTCATCTTCTGAAACACCTTTCAAACCAATACCAAACTGAGGCTGAAGGAGCTCATCTTCTATCCCGCCACCAACAATAGCCTCTCCCAGGCCGCTCTCTAGCAAGATTTTCCTCAATGGAGAAGCAGGAGTTCCCAAAATCAGATGATCTAAAAATCCGAGGGTAAGCTCAGTTTCCAAGTCCAAAGGCTGATCAGAGAGCAACCAATTAAGGTACACCATGTGTTTCTTCTTCAAATCACCCTCTTCACCAGCAGGATATTTCTCAACAATTCTTTTTGGCTCTTGAAATAGCTTTTGTGACTCGATCTTTGATTCACTAGGTGCTGAACTTGCATCAAACATGTTCAAATACTCTGACAAGAAAGCAAGAGAGGAAGTAAGATACCAAACTTACATCATTGTTCAATGATTCAAAGTTACATTTGTATACAACTACAACATGAAACAATGAAACGAATGAAGATTGACTTGTCCAAGAAGTTTGTTAACAGTTGCACCTTTTTAAAATTTGTCAAAAACTGAAAAGATCCAGAGCTCATGACCCAGGTTGTTATAATTTTATTCTAGAAAAATAAAACATGATTGCTTAATGCATGTGAAAATAACACTAATTATACTTCGATGCTTTTAAAATGTTTACTTATACTTCTAAGTGTACTTATGAAACCCATGGTAAAAAAAAATGAATATTTTGCAGGAATTCTCAGACAAAAAGGGACGTATTTTTTTTTGTTTTATGAAAAGGAATAGATGACTTTAAAACATTTATTTTTAAACTGGAGCTACATGTCATGTAGTATAAGTATCCAACACCAAACCAAGGTTTAAATGGCAAGATACTCATCCCCAGTGGTATGCCTTTGCAAAAAAGATAACTTTCTCTTGATAGAAAGCACAAGCTTTTTTAGGAAAAACAAAGAAGTCGGGCATCAGTTTTTATGATCACACCCACCCACCATATATGCAAGCATATATAGATAAGAAAATGTATACATTACCACTCAAGATACGCAGACGCTCATTTGGATCATCATCTCCATAGAACCATATCCGGGCATTGCTGGGGTGATAGTATTTACGATGGAACTCCTGTAGTTTTTTTTATTTTCAGGGGAAAAAAATCTTGCATCAAAAACAAAGGTAAACAGTATTCTTCAGTTAACACTGCATAAATTTAAATTTAAATGGTGAAGTACTTGGTGTCATTTTCTATGCAATTTTTAAATAAATAATTCAAAGAATAAGTAGGAAAAAAGGAAACTAAATCCAACTTGCAACATCTATACAGGAATAATTTTGAAGTCTATCAATGCTCATCCAGCATGCTAGAACAACTATTTCCCAACTTCAAGCATCTCCTTCTATCAAAAAATAAAGATAAAAACAAAAACAAATAAAACACACATCAAGCATCTTCAATGCAATGTCAGCCAAAAAAGGCATTTTGGTAAGAAAACAATTTTCCAATGTAATGCTATACTTGGTGCCAATTTGACACCAAGCATAGCATATGCCAACGTTTGGCATTTGGTTCTCGTCGATTAATGTGCTATCTTTTTCAATTGATAATGATGACACCTTACCATTGCATTTTTCAAATCATTTAAAATTTAAAGCTTATCATTTTAGAAGTCCAAAGCTAAAATTTTGACAAAAAGCAGATATAGCATTTTAAATAGCATCATGTATTAGAGCACATCGTGGAATGACATATTAAATATGCCATTTTTTTATAATAAACAACATAAATCAAATTCATTATTTTGACACTTTTTGTACCAATTATAGCATTGAAATTAACATTTGCATTGGAGATAGTGTTAGGCCAGGACAAACCTTAAATTCCTGATATGTAAGTTTGGGAATAACTTTCGGATCGCCTCCACTATCAACCCCGTAAGTATTGTCTGGAAAAAGAGCCTGTGTGAAAGGTACGTAACTATGTGTAAGTCATGAAAATAGAAAAAATAAAATAAATAAATAGTTGTACCAAAATATATAAAAAAAAAAAATAAGACATTTGACAAACACAGGAATCAAACAAAGACCAGCGAAACCATTTGTGGACACAAAATAAGCTCTTGAAAGTAATGCCAACTAATTTTAGTGTCCCAATATCACCATAACATAAAAATTGAAAGCTCCAGCTTGGTATAATCATAACATTGATTGTTAGCATAACAAAAAAACCAATGAACTTAAGGAACTTTAGAATGCATGGCACTACATGAATAAAATTTATAAGCACTAGAGTCAACAGAATGTCCAGGAAGTCAAGTAGGTGGTAACAGCCTATAGAAGATGAGTAAATTATAATAGTTTGACAATAATCAGGTTTAAGTGAACATTCCACTCCCTAGGACATGAGCTCAAGAATTTTGGTAAACAGGAGCACTCAATAATGAGTTTTTAATGAACTAAGCACAATCAGCCACTTAAGCAGCCCTACTAAAGTAACAGTTTATCTGGAGATCTCCTCACTCAACAGGAAAAATTAGGTCTCGTAAGATATCATTGCTCATAGGTAATTGAAATGTCCTACAAAGTTTCCAAACACGCAAAACAAACAATTGGACAATTAAAAAAAAGGCACTCGCCTGTTGAGCAGCCCTCCCTAATATATTATCAGGCTGAGAGTAGACTCCTTTCATCTCATTGAAAACAACCCCTATACATGAACAACATCGCTTTGATAAGTTGAAACAAAAAAAAAAAAATGAAATTATATGATGAGAAGTTTGGATATATCTTAAAGATCAAGTGAGTTGCAAAATACACACCAAAAAAAAAAAAGAAAAAAAGCAATGGCTAAAGGATAAATGATATCTATGAAAGATCTAACCTTTATAAGAAATTTCCTCTGAAGGATCGTTCAGTTCATAGTGCCAACCCTCTTGTTGGAATGTTTGGAAATCCTCCACACATTTAGGGAAAAAAACAGCATCCAAGTACACATCAACGAGATTATAGAAATCCTGTTTACCAAACAACAATGGTTTTAGGACCCATAATAGATGCAAATATAACAAGGCTTATCCCCAAATCCCAATCTATTTTCCAACTTGATTTTACCTTTGTATTGGTGGAAGCAACCGGGTAACAAGTCCTGTCAGGATACGTGAAAGCATTCAGAAAAGTGTGCAAGCTTCCTTTCAATAACTCAACAAATGGCTCTTTCAAAGGATACTTTCTTGACCCACATAGCACACTGTGTTCCAATATGTGCGGAATCCCGGTGGAATCCTTCCTGCATCAGCAATTATATTGCAGACCACAAGAACTTAGAGCTTGTTTGGAGAAGTGAAAGTAGGAGGGATAGGGGTCAGAGAATTCGTGAAAGGATTTCCAGCTATGGTTGTTCGGTAGGATAGAAAAGAGGACAGAATATGGGAGGCTTAGGGGAGGAATCCATACCAAACGCAATAAGAGAAAAATCATCCCTTCCTCTGTATTTTCCTTACCTAGGCTATATGGATTTCATTCCTCTATAATTTATTTCCCTTAATCAAAAATGAAAAGGAACATTGACTTTTATCACTATAAAACCGACTCTAGCCTAGGAAAATGCAAGGTGTCCAACAGCCAACTCAATCAGCAAAAATTCTAGTTCTTCATCCGTTGCAATTTATATAAGCAATGAACAAATACCCCTTAAAGCTCTCACTTGTCCCCCTCTATTTCATCTTAAACGGAGAACACCAAACAAGGAAATGAACAGAACAGCAAAACAAGTACTCTTTTATAGTACTTACGGAGGCGTACGGAAAACGATGCCAAAGACCTTGTTCTCATCATCGTTGGACACCGACATGACTTCAGCTCCAGTCTTCTTATGCCTGAAAAGCACAGCTTTCGACTTACACTCTCCGATGAACTCTTCGGAGACTTTCTCAAATCCGAGCTTCTCCGCAACCTCATCCTGAACTCCAGCAAATTCTAAACACACAGCCAGAAAAGCGTTCACGAGCGAGAAGAATACATTTCCTTTTCCACTCGTACTTCCGCAAAAAGCTAGGGTTTACAGAAATTAAAAAAATTTACCTGAGGAAGACTCAGTAGGAGCGGCGACGGCGAGCGGAGAGAGAGTCGAAAACCGCTTCTCGCGACGGAGCGAGAACGACGACGACAAAGAAGAAGACGAGGCTGGGAGTAATCTCCAGTGGCGGCGGAGCAGGGAGCGGCGTCCGGTGAGGTTGGGAATCAAATGGCGGCGATTGTGGTGGTTCCTCGAAGCGAGAGACGAAAAAAACGAAGGAGAAGCAGAGCAAGAGAAAGAGGAGAGGCCGAGCCTGTTGGCGGAGCGAAAGGAGAAGAGTCTGTTGCAGGTGAGAGAAGATCGCAACAGAGCCGCTCTCTCCATTGTTGAGTGATTTTCGTAGCCTCCAAGCTTCTTCTTCTAGAGCTAGAGAGAGAAAGAAAGAACTGTGGATAGACTTTTGGGGTGAGAGGTGAATCGGCTGCGTTTTGCCTGCTGTTCGTTGTAAGTTACAATTTATACAATTTTTTTTTAAATTATTAATTTTCGGACCTCTCAAATAGAAATGTCTCATACACGTTTTGAAACTGTTTTTATTTCTGATCAATTTTTTTTCTATAAATCAGTGGGTTTTTTTTTTTTTTCAAAAAAAAAAATTGCCTCATTTTTGCTTGAAAGTTATTGGGTATGGTTTTGGTGTTATTTCTGAATGGGACGGAAAATATCTCAAGGTCTAAACGTAACGTGTTAGAACAAGAGAGCTTTGTACGGGTGGTAAAGAAATTGTTGCCCAAATGACCAAAAAAAAAAACAAAAAGAAAATTTTGCTTGGCCTTTGCCTCGTTCAGACAAGACAAGAAGATTTTTTTTTTTTGGGTTACGTTTTTCTGAAAATAAATTTTGGTTTTGGTCTATAACCAAAAACAAAAAAAAAAAAAAAAAAAAAAAAAAGAACACCAGCTTTACGGTAGTCTGGACAAGATGGTTTTAGTTCTTTCTGGACCATAGTGGCTCGGACTTAATTCAACCTGTATGTTTGGACTCTGTTATGGCCTCATTTTTTTGGGCCAATGCCACCAGAAGGCTTTTTTTTCCCCTGCTGAATACACCGGAAGGTTAATCTAATTGAGGTTTTTATGAGAACAAAAATAGTAAGAAGTGCCATGGTTTTAAATTTGCATCATACATGGCTAGTACGAGGGGAAAAAAATTGTACAAATAAAAAGGATACAACGTGTGATAGTTAGAAGTTGCGATGATTTTGAACCTATTTTTCCTAGTAAAGTTCTAAATTTGAAGAATTTATTCTTCTTAAAAATTCGAAATCAAAATATGAAAAGGATTGAGACAAACTTAATATTAATTTTTTAAACAAACCAAAAATATTGGTTATTTTTATTTTTTAAAACAAGAAACATATTGAGAAAAACACAACAAAGATTTGTAAAACAAAACAAATTATGGGTTCTCTCATGTTTCATGTATGTGATGCAAAAAATAAAAAATAAAAAATATGAGAAAGTAATGCATCCTTGCTCGCATCCTCTCTTTTTTTGGTTTTTTAACTATATTGTTTTTCAGAATCAAAAGAATCATATTTGGGCAATGACAAATGAGTTGTTAAGTTTCAATGGCAACTTTTTTTAAGTAAACTTTTTAATTAAAAGCAATAACTTAAAATTCATGAGAACTTTTAGTGTTCATTGTCGTTTGGTAAATAGGATATTTTAAGTCGTTTTGTTTTTTTTGTAGTTGTTGTCAGCTAATGTCGCTTGAAAAGAGTATTGTCTTTTTCAACCGTATACATCGTCGTTTTAAAAGAGTATGTCTCGTTTTACAAGGTTATTTTTAGTGTTTTTTGGAACCTAATTCTAACTTATTATTTTCAACTGTTATGATGTAAACTTCTTATATAATATAATATAAAGCAAAAATATATAGTGTAAAATTATCACATGCTACAATATAAAACAAAAATATATTATAAAGCTCTCGTATATCATACTATTTTGATTCTAATTTATTAGTTTTAACTATGTTTTTAAACATGTTTTAATTTTTTAAGCCACAACCATTCTTTGAAGTGTCCATAAGTTGCTGTCATGACAGTGAGCAAAAACATGACGTCTGTGCAGGTCTTCTTGTAAAAGTTGCAACAGTATTTGGAATTAATACGTAGGTATACCATTTTTTTAATATCACTAATGCTTCTAACACTTTTTTACAACTTTTGATTTAAATCATTTTTGACACCTAATAACTCCAAATTACCCTTACCCAAAATCTCTAATAATCCATTGGAAAAAAATGAACAGTCGTTGCAACCACAAATTTGTCAGCAACCACGATAACGATTTCTCTCCACTGGCGCCGTCAATCTCTACAACGAGCTCTCATCGCGTCACCGAATCAGCTACCATGACATGATCACTCTCCTTCTTTTTGTTATCAAACATATCATGTAAAATGAACAAGACAAACAAATTACAATTGTAAAAATTAGAAATTGAAATTAAAGAAAAATAGATACAACAAAACCTTTAATGGAAGCAACGCAACGTGAAAATTAGATGAAAATAGTTGAGGCACGTGTAGGTCACGCTTTCCTTAAAATAGATTCGTCCCCTCCGGTTGTGCACAAGGTTACGACGGACGTCTGTCTCCCAGGATACAACGACTAGCAACGGAATCTTAAACACTATCGGATACTGTTTCCGGTGAACTTGAAACAGTGTTTTATTCTATCACCAAAAACGACTACGACCAAACTAAATAAAACTTGAAAACAAAGTAAAATCTCTATGACTTTTTAAGTGCAAATTCTATATATCTATATTTCCAAACATGTGGAGGAGTGTTCAATATATAGGCTTAAGAAAATAGATGTTACAATCTAAATTATAATGAGCCTTTATTCAGAATTTATGTGCATAATGGCATAGGTTGCAACCCTCCATATTCTATGATAATGGTGCTCATAATCTCCCATTAAACCATTGATTGTAACCTTTCATTTTTGATGATTATGATGCTCATAATCACCTATTAAACCATGCATTTGGGTGTTATAACATGAGGTTTATAACCTCCATTAATCTTTACTAATGAGCATCAATTTCTCATTCACCCATTTCATGATAATGGCATTTTCCAACACTTTTTTCATCATTCACTTTCAAAATAAACTCCAATTCTCTTTTTCGTCACTGAAGATCCTGTCGAACGACTTCTCCGTCGAGTGAGTTCGTTGTTGTTGTCATCATCAGCGAATGACTTTGCCGTCCAGATTTGATGCGATGGATGTAACTGGGGACATGATGACAATAGATGTTAACAAAATGAGAGAGAGATCGATGATGACGGCCGAAGTGGTTCGGTTTAGCTTGATGTTGCAGCGTTTTGTAGATAAGAGTTAGGCAATGTTATCAGACACCAGGCGGTGAGAGACGGCAACGAGCAATAGACAGTGTATGACTGGTCTTCTTTGTGGTCTTCAGCGGCTTAGGCTAGGAGTTAGTTTTTGAGATTACTTTTTTTTTTTTTATAAACTCTATTGGTTTATTACCCTAAAAAAAATATGTTGATTAATCATTTGTTTAGTTTTCTTACTGAAGTTATCAATGATAGACTGAAGTTCATCAATGATGGACTTGAGTTCATGAGTAATAACCTCGAGTTCATCAATGATAGACAATATTATTGGTAGACTCAAAATCATCAATCATAGACTTAGGGTTAATTTTATTTTTTTATTCTTTAAAAAATATGTTCCAAGGTAAATTTGAAAAGTAGTGCCATATAAGGGTACTTATCAAATTTACCCTAATATTCAGCCAAAATCCTTAGCCCCAACTCATCAAAGAAATAAAGAGTTAATACATGGGTCACGACTAACGAATTAGGGTGAATTTGACAAATACTACTTATGTCATAATTTTGTTCAACTTTACTTTTATGAGATTGTTTGAAAAATAACACTTAAAAAATACAAAAACAGAATTAACACTAAGTTTATCACTGATAAACTGGAGTCTATCAATGATAAACTTGAGTTCATCACTAACAAACTCAAGTTTATCATCAATTTATTAGCAATAAACTAAAATCTACTGCAAGTTTACAATTGATATACTAAAGTTAATTATTTTTCTGAACACTTAATGAATGATAGAGACATAGAATATAAGGGTTTTTTTTTTCTTCCCTTTCCATGTTCCATGGCTTGGGATTTGAAAATATGTGATTATTTAGCAGTTATAAAAGAGTACATTACATTTGGTTTTTTGGTATGTCGTAAATATCATCTTAGTTGAGAAGCCTTCAACCCACTTCAAGGTGGAATAGAGGAAAATGATATGGGGAATAAAATAAATGTCCAGTGTACACTTGCACATACAAGTGATACAAAGAATAACCAATGATGTAGGACAAAAAGAAGAAAAAGGAAAATTTTTTTGCTTGTGATTGGAGCAACCTTTTGAGACTGCTTAGCATGTCGTTTGTGCAAGTTTTGGAGTTGTCAAACCTTTTATTTGTCGTTTTATATTTAGCTATTGGGATTGTCGTTTATGTTTAGAGAAATCATTTTGCCTTTTGAATTTGAGCTGCTGGTCATAGATCACGGTCCTTGGTCATTAGCTAGGGTCATATATGTATCTATATATATTGAAATTTTGTTTCGGAGACTATTTTGACAAAGAAAGATTTTAGAAGATTCGTTTTGGGACTCAAATTGTCCTTCTAATTTTTGGTGTTCTAAAGATATCTAACCAATCATATTATGACAAGTTTGAAATAATGTTTAATTGATTTTTACATGTTTTTATTAAATTATGTGTCGTAATATGATTGATTCGACACTACTTAAGACACCGAAATTGGAAGAAAATTTGAATCCATTTGTTTTAGAGTTTGGCCTCTTTCTCCTTTGGTGGCTAACCTAATTTACACCTTATTCCCTGAAGTGGCTAACTAACCAAAATAGTAATCCACGCCAAGGGGATTAAAAAAAAGTTTGTTAAAAAGGGAAAGTGCCTTACCGGGTGGTCAAGATAATATGTACGTAAGGCAAGGAAATTAGGGTGAGGTTGCTATTTGTAGAAAAGCATACAATGACCAATTAACTAAAGACTAATATGGTTGCTTCCATGGGGTGATTAGAGAAATAGGTATTTTCTAGTGGCAAAGTTTGCCAGAGTTGATTGGTGATAATAGGTTATGGTTCTGCGGTGTTGACATCTCAATGGGGAAATTTATGTGATGTTTGATTTACTAGTTCATACAGGAAAAATTAATTTTTGAATCAGTTTTGTTTTAGTATTTTTTTTTTATATTATTTGAATTTACTATAATGTTTTAAGTTAGAACTCACAGTTAAACCAATGATTTAAACATCAACTCTCTCTATGCTTGTTTAAAAAGAGGGAAGGCATTTGAATGTTATTTTGTGCAGTTTTATCTCTCAAGAAGAGAAAAATCAAGCAAAATAATAGAAGAATACCATTTTTTTTCCTGCATCTTATTGGTGGCTTGCTAGAAAAATACTCGTCCATCCAACGGGTTTGAGTTGGGTCACAAAAATAAATTATACTATCCTCCAGCCATGGTACGTTCAAGCAAAATAAAATTTTAGATTAACTTTGGTACTTCTAGCCTTGCCTATTCTCCTTAAGATCCTTCAATTGGTAGGGAAAAAAAACTGAAAAAAATACGTGTATTTTTCTGCTGGTGGACCAAGCTGGGACCCTAATAGGGTGTTTAGCATAGTAGTTAAAACAATTGGTTAAAACTGTTTTTACTATAGCACATGAGAGCTTTACATTATAGCAATTTTTTTTCTTTTTACTGTAGTATATGAGAGCTTTACACTGCTCATAATGGAGATAATGATTAGGACCGCTCCTTGCCAAACAGTACACAAGTTATTTATAAGCATCTTTGTCGCTTTCTTCTACTATTTACTATTAGATACATGGCAGTTATTGCATCACCCCAAACCATTCAAAATTTAAATAATTAGATGATAGAATCAATTAACATGTGGAACACCTAAGGGTCCGTTTGGTTTGTGTATTCTTTGGACTCAATGGACTCAAATTCAGATTTGAGTATTAAGAATCCTTTAGATACGTGTTTATTTCTCTCAAAATCTGAATCAAATGAGTATCAAGAATCCTAGTTTTCAAAGTTCTGACCTTCCCTTAAACTCTTGATACTCAGATATTTTTGCTACAATAAAAATTGAAATTCTCTCTCCTACATTTATAGAAAAAAATCATAACTTCTTCATTTGATATCCAATTGAGATTTCTTTTTCATTGTGTTCGAGTGAAAAGAAGAATAAATTAAGATCCATATTGTATATTGTTTAGGATTATTAACATTGAGATTTTACTAAATTTGTTAATAAATCAAAAACTATTTTCAGTACCTCTTCAAATACAAATTTCAATTTTATTCTATATTCAGATTAAAACTTAAATACACATCAAAACATCAATTCGAATAATAATTCAAATCATTAATTCAAATCATACAACTCAAATCAAAGCACTAATTTGAATTCATTTACCAAATAGACCCTAACAAAATCAGGTGGATTTCTAATATTTCTCACATCTGTGGGACCCACCATGACCCTGTTCAATACGTCATCCAACTTTTGAATAAGGATGTTCTATTGCTGGTTAGGGGGGATGGACTCCATTGAACTTTTACTCCTAATAAAAAATTGTTTTACAATTTTCTTCTAGTTTTGCCCTCAAAATTATTTAATGGATCAATTACAAAAATTTTCCTCAACTATAGTTCTTGTAACAATACGTCCTTAAACTTCAAAATGTAACATATATCCCAATTGGTGAAATATTGCCAAAAAAAATTCTATTATTAGAACTTTTAATAAAAATTAATACATAATTAAGACATAGTACATAATATTACAGGATTTTGGTAATTTTATCATGCCTAAAGTTAATTTGAATTTAAAAGTGTAAATAATTAAACATTTTAATTATTGAAAAATAAAATAAAAACCTTAAAAAATTTTAGATAATAATTTAATCTTTCACTTTTATGTGATTACACCGAAATAAGCTAACAATATAATAATTCACTAATTAATTTGTTGAACAACCCTCATTTGTCATTTATGTTAAAAATCATAAGACAGGATTCTTTTTTTTTTTTTTTTTTGTTAACATTTCATTATCAGAGGAATACATGTTACATTTTGAAATTCAGAAGGCATAGTGTTATAAAGAATATAGTCAAAGAGGAATTTTTGTAATGAATCCTTTTTTAATTGTAAAATTGTATTAAAAATCCAACTTTTAAGCATACTTGAACTTAAAACTTCAACTAAACAAAAAAAAAAATACTATTACATAAATACATAATTTTGTGGACTTCAAAATCTTACAGGTGCATTAGACTCTATTGCAATCTTGGTATATTTAGAAAAAAGGAGAATAAATATAAATAGATAAAAGGGACAAAATAATGATTTTCTTTTTATAAAAATAATTGGTGATGTTATTTTAATTCAAAATTATGGTGTAATCATTGTGTGTATATATATACACACACACAAAAACACACACACACACATATATAAGATGGTTAAATTTTACAAAATACTCTTGAACTATGCTACTTATGTCCATATACCCTTTGAACTTTAAAAGGATATATTGTGCCCTTGAAGTATAATATTTCTCCAAATTCACTCCCAAATTTTGAAAACATTGTTTTTTAGATGGAATTGCTAAATTTTCATATGATTCAAGATAAAGATATGATACTTAAAGGTTAATATTGTAATGACCAAGAAAATCTTATAATTAATTAATGTAATTTATATATTTAAATTAAGGATTTTCTTGAAAATTTCATTATGAATTTCGTGATTGAAGGATTTACGAAATTAATATAAATATTTCAAAAATTTTATAGTAAATTTAAAGTTAAATTTAACTTTCGAGATTTAATAAATTGATTGAAAAATTCTTATTGTGTTTTGAGGTGGAAGAAATTTCAATTTGTAAACGACTTGAGAAATTTAATTACAAGAATTTTTAAGTACAATATGAAGTTAGCACTGTACCAAGAAATACTCTAACGCTCAACAATTCCTTAATTGCTAATGAATTAAAAATCAGAGTTACGTAAGTAACAATTTCATTAGAAAATCTTATGCGAGCTTAGAAATTGACATTGTCAAAAAACTAAGTCATTGTTGAGCCTAGAAGCAAAAAAAGTCAAGCATAGATTTTTATTAAGTCTAGAATTAATTTTAAGAGTAAACATAGTAAAAAATCGATATGTGATTAAAACTTATATCGATATTGGTTTATACTGTATTTGGCATGCAACTATATTTAAATAAATAGGAAAGGACTAGTTAATTAAAATCTCCTATCAGTTAAGATAGTCATTCCCTGACAGTGCAAAATATACCTGTTTGGTAGGAATCTTTGGGGATAAGAACAAAAAGGAGATTTGACCATGATTTAGCTTGGTTTAAAACTTGTCCTTAGTGCATTAATGAGGCAAAAATCTCACCCACCCCTAAGGAATGAGGCCATACTTAAGAGTTAGTGCATTAATGAGACAAAAATTTCACCCACCCCAGCTTAAGGAACGGGGCCATACTTAAGAGATTTTAAACCAATTTTAACTCATCAAAGTCACTTAAGAACTTAATTAATCATTAGTTAAGTTAAGTGATTAGATTAGCCTTTGGTCTATGTATAGTTGTACCATCAAAAGACCTCTTTTTTTTTTTCTCTCTATTTGCTCTCTTTTCACTCCCAAAACCGACCACATCAAGAGGAAATCCTCAAAAAATTTTCCTTCTTATTTTTCTTCCAAATCCATGTAAGTGTCCAAGGTCTTTTAAGAAAATTTGCTCCATTCTCACCATCAAGAAAACTGGATTTCACTAAGTATTCATCAAGAAATTTTCTTTCTTTTTCCCCTTCTCAAGACCCAGTTTTTCCCTAAGCAAGTCTCCAAAAATTTTCCCTTCCTTACCACCGTAAGCTCATTAGCCAAATGAAGAATGCAAAAGAAGAAGAAGAATAACTAGCAGAGATTAGAAGAAGAAGAAGAAAGTTGGAGTTTTTAGAGATCTTCAAGGGTGTAATTCTAATCATAATTCCAATATTTTTCTCCTTGTTTACTTAGATAATAGAAGATTAAATTTTTATGTTCAAAGTTTATGTGTGTGTGTGTGTGTGTGTTTTTTTTTTAGCGTTTTAAAAAAAAAGAAAGGAGGAACTAGTGGTTCTAGAACAAACCCTTAAAGGAGAGTCTTCAAGGGTAAAATCCTTAACCTTCCTCTTTAAGTCCTTTAGTTCATTCAAAGTTTAGATGTTTATGAGTTAAGTTTATATTTTAGTAAGAAAATGGTTTGTAATAATTTTATTTATGTTGAGTGGTATGGCTTTATATGTAATTTGTTATAATAAGCTAGGTTATATAACTTTAGTTTAGTTTTGGTACATGTTTGATGTTGTGGAAAATCTTCCACAAATTTTGATCGCAAAAAAGGAAGCCTTAGAATCAGATTTTAAAACCTTTTTAACATGGAACTTCTATATTTCAAAGTTCTAAACAAAGCCTTGTGACTAAGCAAAAACACAGTTTGGGCTTTGGGATGGGTTTCTCGGTAGTTTTCCAAAACTGCTTATGGCTCTCCAAAGCAGTTTTAGCTCAAGTAGCTACTGTTTTGGCCATTTCGGGTCTAAATTGTAATTTTTACCCAACATAAAAGTCTTATTTTTCAACGAGACAAACAACTGTTATAAAGAAATGTTTTCCAAAGTTTGCCTCTAAAAATATAGTTATAGACAGTTTTCCAACACTATTCAAAATCTACATTTATGGGCTAAAACAATTTTCAAAGTTTCGAGCTATTTTAAAGCCGAATTGTAATTTTCACCAAACATAAAAGTAGGATCCATTTGGTATTATTTTTAAAATAGGTAAAAATGGTTTTGTTTTGAAAAATGAGAATTTTTTAGGAATTGTGCTTAGAGTATCTTTAAAATTTTTGCCTAAAAAAGCATACAAAAACATTTCCAAAAATTCTCAAAATAAAACCAAATGGGGCCTTAGTTTTTGATTAAAAAAAAGAACTTTAATGAAGAAAGTTTTGTTAAAATATCCCACAAAAATGGATTTAAGTTGGGATTTATAAAATTGATCAAAACTTTTTCATCAGTAAAATTTGCAAAATTTAATGGAAAACGAATATACTAAGGACAGTGATTGGAACTTTAAATGAACATGGAAGTTTTTAAACCCTCTATTTGGAACAAAGTAATTTCCGTGAAGAAAGAAAAACCTTAAAAGAAAAATTGTCTTCAACATATAAATTTTTCAATAACTTTTCAAAAATAACCAAATGGTAACCCCCTGCACTAGTTTTTATAAACAATGTTGGCATGGCTATAGATTCTTATTTTTGGACAACCAAGAAATTATATTGCTCATAACATACTATATGAGCCTTACATTTAGTGTTTTATCATTTTCAAATGATTCCAAAAAATTATGTTGCTCATAACATAGCATATGAGCCTTACATTTAGTGTTTTATCATTTTCAAACGAAATTTTAAAGCACGATTTTGCTACGAAATTTTAAAGCGAGACCTAGTGTCATGAAACTTTAATAGTTTTTATGTGAACATTAAAACGGCTATTGTAAAAACTTGACACTTTAGATTTTTAGTATTATGATAGTAGACATAAGTCTAATGCCCGCCTTAGACCAAAATGCCACTTGGATCATAGTTTTAACTGTGTGACATATACAATGTTGTAGGGAGCGTTTTTGGGCTTAATGGGCTTTAAACCAATTACAAGCCCACTAAACGAATTAAGAAAGGGAGGGAACTTACTTCAAGAATCACGAATTTAAAAAATTTATAATTTAGTTGATTAAGGTCATGTAGACTTAGCAACAATAAGATAATCAATTAATTATTAATTAATTATTAATTTTAAAATGAATTAAAGGCAACTAAAAAAATTGAATATTATGAGGATTTAATTAAATAATTAATCCTTGTAATAGAAAATGTTTTTTATGACCATTTGCTAAAGGAATTACAATAAAATTCTTACGATTTTGCTAAAAAATTTATATAGCATAAAATAGATTACTCTTACACACTCTTAGTGGATGTTTTATACATAATTGTTTCCGCTATAGGATAAGGAATTCAAGACAAATGGAAAAACCTACTACACAAAAACAAGGAAGTAGGAATCTCACCTATAATATGGATAGTTTTAAATAAACATTTTCGAAAAGTAGTAAGCATGTTTAATTTCAAGTCAAATTGTGCTATGCCATGTCATATAATATGCTTACTAAATTGTTTAGTGAAACTTTTAAAGGTAAATTAAAAAAGAGTGTCGCATCAACCTCTTAGCCTATGGAGAGGCTTCAGATTTACAAATAAAGAATAAATTAAATTAGATAACGATGTCGTTGAGACCTTGCAAACCTTAACTTTCCATCAATCGCATGCAACCGGTATGACTACTTAGGCCCTGATAAAATGATAAGACAAGATCATAACTGAGCATAATCGACACATGCATATTATTGTTACATAATATTTTAAATGCTTTGCGAGTTATAGTTCCTATTTATTGAACGAAAGCTTATCCTAAGGATGTTTATACTATAGGTAAGCAACCTATTAGTAATAACTGATAGGCTAGAGGTAAAGTGATAGACGATTAAAGTAGAGCCATAGAAAATGGAATACTAGATTTACGAGGAACAAGTTTGAAATTGAAATTCATTAATAATTCATCTGATGGTCTTTTGTCTGAAATAATAATAATAAAATATATATATATATATGTTAAACATAACGCAGTGGAAAAAGAGGGTCAGGCACCACATTTGTTGCTGTAGTTAGGATGGAGAATTTTATAATTTTGTCTCATATATGTAACTAACAACCTTTTCCATCTCATACCCCGTCCATTTTTAGGAGGAGAAAATATATGGGAAGTCACCTACTAATTTTTCCACCTTATTTTCCTCTCTCTAAACTTCTCTCATACCAAACAACCTTACTTATCAATTTTCATCCCAAAATCCCTTTAAAGTTTTCTTTCCTTCCACTTTCCATCATACCAAACAAAGAGTTAGTTTTGTTAATTATGACTCTTTTGATAATATGTAAAGATGTATGACTCTAGTAAGATGTATGTTTTGGATAACTGTTAAACCCTTATATTATGTTACTATTTCTGTTGCAAGGAAAAGTAAAAATAGTTTTAAATTAAAATTAAATAGCAAAGTTATCTTTTAAAATAGTTTTATAATAATAATAAAAAATGTTCCACAAAATTATATAATCTAAGTAAATGTATGTTTAGGTGGTTAAATAATGGCTATATAGGTACGATCGTTATAAATATAAATGTTCTTTTCACTTTAAATGAACCATTTGGGCATTGAACTCTAGTATATTCTTACTTAAAAGCAAGAAAAATTGAAGAAGAGAACTACCTTGACTCATGTTGGTTCGTTAAGGATTTTGAATAAACTTATAAATTTATGCTTTTAATTAGGGTAACAAGTATTATTTTATCCAAAAAACAACACATTTCAAAATTTATGGGTAAATATAGAGAAGTATTATAGTTTAAGAGATACAACATATATGTGATAAAATTTGAAAACATTTGATACAAGTGATATAGTTTAGGAGGAATTTATAAAAATTTGTTCAAAAAAGATCTAGCCTACGGCTGGACCAATCCTCATTAAGGCTCTGGATGTATATTTTATTATACGTGAATGCGTATTGTCTATTTCATTTTTGTAAAATTTCTTTTAAATTTTTCCCCTCAAAGATTTTTATAGATTTTTTTTTTTTGGTAAAAAGAATTAATCACATGAACGTAGCCTTTTTATTTTACAAGAATCCATCACATATAATTATGCAATTAGTGAGTACCCCACTTGAAGGCATTCGCTAATCAACCTTTACTTAACTGGAGCCACACGCTAATTTTGTCAAAAATAAATAACGTGAAAATTTTCAAAAAATAGACATTACATTTCTTTTTGATCAAGAACTATCAAAGGCATGTATAAATACAAACACCAAATAAAAAAGGACACTTTATGTACATGTCATAAAATTAAAGTTTAGACTGATTTATTTCACTAAAATATTAATCCACAATTGTAAAGAATATTGCACTTTATTATAATATTTTATTTAAAAATACTAAATATGTCCTGGAAATATCGATTGGTAACTGCTACATACCAGTATCTGATCAAGATACTAAGCAGTATTCAACCATCATACAAGTGTCCAGCCGAAACTCGGCATAATACCGTGCCGGCCAATATCACGACGGATACCGGCCGATATTTATCTTTGCCGGCGGCGCCACCGTCGCTGCAATAGTTAAAAATACAAAAAACTAAAAATCCATCAAATAAAAAACACACCGTAAACATGATCAATTGGTATTCGATGGGTATCTGCCATGCTATCAACCGAAATCTCACAACATCTGTCATCATTACCGACCAATCGATGATTACAATTTGCTAACCGCCAAGATACCCACCGATAACTATTGCTTTTTGCCGAATTTCCTCGCCAAAACACTCGATAAATCACAAGATCTGTAAAAAAAAAAAAAAAAAAAAATCATAGAGCACAGAAAGAAATAAAAAAAAAAATCACAAAACACAAATCATATTGCAAAATCTAAAAAAAAAAAAAAAAAAAAAAGCCAAAAAAAATTAATGTTGTCGTGGAGAAGCCATGGAGGAGATCTCTCGGAGTTACAAATTGGTGGAGGGCGGCCCTTCTTCGGTGCAGGTACAGCGTTAGTCGCCATTCGAGACAAGAGTGGTGTAGATTTCTACAGCGGTAGAACGCAGAGGCCACGATTTACTTAACTCGGTGCTCAGACAAAGTCTTCGACCATGGATGCACAAGATCTCCATGGCTTTGTCTCAATGGCGTTGTAAGCTCGGCAAGGGAGTGTCGGTGTCGAAGAGCACAACAATGATGGTGTCTCTGTGATCTACCCGTGTTGGGTGTTGTGCAAT